>LUCG01083712.1:0-13870 GCA_001633085.1 Carthamus tinctorius | reverse complement strand
AGAGAGAGAGAGAGAGAGAGAGAGAGAGAGTTGAGTTTCGATGAGAAGTTGAAGTTAACGTGAGAAGCGTGAAAAATAGTTATCAACTGTTGTATGAAAAGTGGTTGCACATTAGGACAAGAGACACCGAGATAAGATGCACCTGATCAATTTCCTTCTAAAGAGCAATTCGTGAGAGGACATAAACAAGGATAACAATTCTCGACTTGAAAATAAACGGGTTCATGTACGTTTTCAAAACCTATTTCATTTTTCACAGGGAGGTGGAGATAGTAGGTTGTTAAGAAGTGGAATACATGCACATTTATCTTTAACAAAATAATAAGATAAAAATGTGAAAAAGACTAAAACACACATAACTTAACAAGTTGTTTAGATGGGTTGTTAAAGGAATGGATCAAATCCTGTTGTTTTTTCAAATCATAATGCTCAATTTGTAATTTTGAAACCATAGGTAGTTACTTACGAGAAACCACATGGACCAAATTTATAATTTACTCTACATTTTAGAGCAAGGTATTATTGGACAAGACTTTAATTTCTTTTTTTTTTTTTGTTATTTACCTCTTTGAATGTTAATTATGGAATTAACTTATTCTTTTTTGTAAAAATGTTTATCAACTTATTTGGTGTGGAAATGAAGTTTCAGAAAACGTGTTAGGATTAACTTATTACCATATCAAAAACTTATTTGGTGTGGAAAATGAGTTTCAAAAAAAGTGTTTGGATTAACTTAGTACTGTACTAAAAACGTGATAAGCTGATAAGTTGTCTTTACTGTTTGGTAAATTTTGGTAAAATCAACCACACGTGAAATCTAACCCTAAATCGATCCCTAACACCTTGTTCTGGAGTTTTTTTAGCAAAGAAAAAGAAATGATTTTAAAGGAAAACCAGAAAATTAATATTATTGAGTTTCATTTATGTTGTATCCTAGAAAATGGAGAGAGAGAAAAAAAAAGAGGAAATAAAAATACAATATATTTTTTATTTGTGTTTTCGAAAGAAAAGGAAAACGAAGGAAAGGAAGAAAGATTCTCTTTTTCGTGTTTTAAACAGGAGAGAAAGAAAAAAAAGTAATTTTTACAAATATACCTTTTAAATATATAAACTTTTTAACGAAAAAAGAAAAGAAAATGAGGGATTAGGGGACAGCTGGCTTAGTTCGTATCATCTAAAAATTGGCGGAATTTGAAATTTTCTTTTTTTTTCTTGTTAGTCCATGATAAGCCCTAAGTTTTAATGTTTATTTCACTTCTTTTATATAGTTTTAGTATGGCTTTGTGTATAAATATCCCAAAATATGTCAACTATATATGTGTTTTATCTATAACTAGTGTACTTGGAGTTTGGAATGATGATTAACTTGTTTTACTTGGGAAAATGGACTAATTTAGCTTCATTTTGAACAGATTGGAGATTTTTGATGCTGCAACATGAGGAAGACTACAACTGTGGACTGATGCTGATTTTTTGGAAGGGGTGGCTAATTCAGTTGGAGTGGAAATACCTTTATCCACTCTGGAATTAGCATTTTCGTTACCCACTGGATTTTAGCCTCTTATCTTTTGAACATTACCCCTTTGATTATATGTGTTATTTTGTTAAACTTCCTCATCAAGTAGTAGTTAAAGTAATGTAATATTAGTTAACTTTATGTACTTTTAGTTACTTTAGAACTAAATGGGTTTGGATATTACCCTTTTGACCCCTCTCTCTTCCTATAAAAAGAGAGCTTAGGGGAGCATTTAAGACCATCCCACCACAACTAAGAGATTAGTTGTGCTTCTCTTTCTACTCTAATTTCTAATCCTTGGAAGTAATATAAGTAATCTTTTGTTACTTTTTCATGTTCTTGAAGATTTCAAGTTAGCATTTACTTCAATCTTTAAATTCCAATCTTTGGCAAATCGTTTTTAAAGCTCACATTTTCTTCACTAATTTTCCAAGTTGTTAACCTCAAAAGTTTCCAAAATTCAAGTGGTGATCATTGTTCTTTATTTTCTTGCACTTTACAAGCTTTCAATAGTTAGATTTACATTACTTGTCTTTTATATTCTTACATTCTTGCACCTTTAATTTATTGTCTTACTTTTATTGCACCTTTATATGCTTTCTTACATAAATTTGCATTTACATTCAAGCATGAGTAGCTAAACACCACTAGTTTGGGTGTAAGATAAAGGATGGGTATTTTGGCTAAAGGCTAGTAGATGAATTTGTGGTAACAAAGAAGACTTATCATTTCAACCCTTGTTCTCCAAGCAACTAACAAATTATTAATTATTGGGAATTTTATGAAATATTAAAGTACAATGGTTTGGAGACAAACCATTAACAAGTACATCAATTATAATAGGGATTAAAAGTAGGTTTGAGAATATCACTTTTTATTCTTATTCTAATTTGATTGAGTTTCAAAAATAACCATTAGTTAAGAGATACAATGAGATGTTCTTATTTATAAGACATTAGTCATATTTTAAACATTGTTTGATATGAGATTTAATTCACAACATTAAATTATAATAAAGAGATTTATTAGTTCATAGGCTTTTAAGAACTCCATGGAATTATTGATTAATTAAACATCACACAGAGATGTGGATTAAAGATTGATCTAATAATAAAATGGTGATAATCCGAGAGGATTCAACTTACGACCAATGATAAGAATGTTTTTGTTACCATAAGCATGCTTTGCATGAATCTACTAAAACTTCTACTAAATTCCCATCCCAAGTCTTGCACCCAAGCTTCTTTTAATTATTGTTCAAAGTTCAACACAATCAACCAAACCAAAGATATTTTCTCCAAATTCGCCATCTGAAACCTTTTCTTTCAACACCTTTCAAGACTAACTTTTTAATTCAATCCTTGAGGACGATACTCGGTTTTACGACCACTTTATTACTTGAATAGGCGACATCGTTTCGACGAGTATACTTGCTTGTTGATTCTATCTGGTCTAAGGGTATTTCCTAAGTTTTTATTAAACTAAAGAAATTCTACCATGAGTCCATATTCAGCAAGATTCAAATAGGATAAAAGAAATTATGTGAGGAATCAAATAGAGAAATCATGTGTTACTTGTTTATTGAAGAGAGGTTTCATAAGGTTTACAAGAACACACACACAAATCTATTGAACGACTCTCATACCTATCCCACAAACCCTAGATTCCTATTTATACTAGGTGTTCTTTTACAATAAGCCCAAGCCCATTAAACACAAATCTTTCTTTATAAAACTCTCACTAATTAAGACAGTTTGGTCCTAACAATCTCCCCCTAAAGTTTTATAAAGGAAACATCTCTTGGTCTTCTCCCCCTTACTTTCATCAGAAAACTTTAGCGATGCTCGGCAACACTTTGATCTCCAAACCCCCCCTCGATTGTAGCTCTTTGTCTTTAGTTTCAACTGTGAGTTACAGTGCAGATCAGCAAGAAAGATAAAGGATCTGACTTTAACCGCGTGTTGAGTTTCAGCAAAATAGCTAAGCTTGGATCACCGAGACATCATATGGAATGAAAACATGGGAGAAGATATTTCACGATAAGCTCTGCTTCTTTGACCCTCAACTGTTCAGAGATTAGCCGATTTCCTGAATTCTTCCAAAATATCAAGTAACCAGATCCAGATCTAGTCTTCTTAGTCAGATGGATGACGACCGTCACTCAAAATTCTAGATCACATTCGAATCTCCATGACAATGACATGGTTAGGACTCGAGCACATAATAATAGTACCATTCACCGAAGTTGGCATCCAAAGGAAAAATTCAAGGAGGAATAATTCCATCTAAGAAAAACTCTAGAATAATGGTTGCTGAGCGTCATGCTTCTAAGTAATCTAACTAAATACAGAATCTTATCACCGTCATTCTGAAATTGTTACAAATCCGGCGTTGGGAGAAATCCATGAACAGTGCACCCCCTAGGTAGACTTAGCACGGAGGTTTCGCTACCCGGTTAGCGGATGGGGTCAAGGGAACCGCCCTTGCGGGGTCGAGGGGCAGCGCCCCTAGAGAAAAAAATTTCTCTATATAGAAAAATGATACATGGCTCTTCTTCAAAAAATGAACACCTTAGCAATAAGCGTGAGGAAATCTTAGGTTAAAAACGGGATTTGTTGTGCGTTCCATGTGTAATACCAAATGGCGGAATTATACTACACATGCTTTCCAGAGATATATCATTGAAGCGGGTTTAAGGTTTCTGGAAAGTGGGTAAGGTTCCTGAGTTAGAAAAATGGATGGAGTCGGAATTTACGAAGTCTGACTTGGACAAGAGGGTAGCAAAGTCCGAATTGGACAATGGAAAATCCGACCTGAAGATTGCTAAAATTCGACTCGGACAATCAAAAGTCCGACCCGGAGAAGAAATCCGACTCGGACATGAGGGGAGCAAAGTCCGAATCGGACAATGAGAATTCCGACTCGGAGAATTACTAATTCCGACTCAGACAATCAAAAGTCCGACTCAGGGAAGTAGTCCGACCCGGACAAGTAGTCCGACTCGGAAAATGGATACTGGACGAGAGGCAAAATCCGACTCGGATTATGGGGTAATCCGACTCGAATTATGAGCAAAAAGGGGAAATCCGACTCGGACAACTTATCCGACTCAGATTTACGACAAAAACTCAGGAGATCCCAAGTTTGAACTGACCCAAAAACCTCAAAAAATGCAGATCCAAGCATGATTTTAAGTCCAAAAATCGATACAAATGCAAGGAAATGATTATAATGGATAAATAAAAGAGATTTAAGGCTTGATTTTGCACAAAGAAGCAAAAATCAATAGAGCAGACAACTTACCCAGAACAATATCGCACAAACAAAATAGCTGAATCTGCTAAAAAATCGATCAAATCGAATGATTTGTTTGCTCTAATACCACTTGTTAGTCCATATTCAGCAAGATTCAATTAAGATAAAAGAAATTGAGTGAGGAATCAAAGAGAGAAATCATGTGTTACTTGTTTATTGAAGAGAGCTCTCATAAGGTTTACAAGAACACACACACAAATCTATTGAACGACTCTCATACCTATCCCACAAACCCTAGATTCCTATTTATACTAGGTGTTCTTTTACAATAAGCCCAAACCCATTAAGCACAAATCTTTCTTTATAAAACTTTCACTAATTAGGACGGTTTGGTCCTAACATTTCCTTCCCTTCCCCTATAAATAGTTGTGGATACCGTGAGAAATCGACGATGCCACATCTCTGACAAATCAACAAACCCTAGAAATCGTCCCCTAGAAACCCTAGATTTGAGTGATGGGGTATGATCAAGGATACAACAATGAGCAAGAAGATATAAACCAAGAGGATGTTCGGCTAGTCATTAGTTCATATTTCGAAGAGAAAGGTCTAGTTTGTCAACAGTCGGATTCGCTTGAAGAGTTTATTCTGAACACAATACAACGAATTGTTGAGGAGTCTGAAGATATCGAGATCCGACCGGAATCAAACCACGGTCACCAGGCTGAGGTTCGTTTTGGATCTTCTCTGTATTTTGAGTTTGTTTTTTGGATCGTCTGAAATTGGTTGATTGAAATTCAATGTGAAAATTGTATCAGAAGCTTGGCATTATTGGCATCAATGGAAGCTGTTTAAATGGATGCAATTTTAGAATCAGATAATGATGAAGTCTAAATGTAAATTGTCAAAACTTGAAGAGAATTAGGGGTAGTTAAGAAATCTATCTTCTAAAATCCCAATTGTATTTGATTGAATTTGGGTTTAGGGTTTAGGGTTGAAGACATCTATCTAAAATCCCAATTGTATTTGATTGAATTAACGTGAAACGTTTTGGAAAAGATAGAATGTTAATATGTTATTTTATCATATTCTAAACAAAATCCAACATCTGAAGCATTTTGTAGGATATTGAAGTTTGCCATGGGTTATGCTTTTATGGCTAGTTGTTTACCCACTCTACATTTGTGGTTCTTCTTTACTGTGTCAAAATGGTTTTTAGGGTTTTGGTCAGTCAATTTAAATTGAACATGTCATATTGACTATGCTACAAAACGAGCTGATTACAAAAGCTGTGGAACGTAATTACGAGAGGATGGTCTTTTTGTGCGGTGTATTAGGGACGTTAGTATATAGTATGTACTGGTTTGGTATTGTATCGTGAAGCACACATGTAAGGATCTATTAATGCATAAAAAATTCATAAAATACGATGAGTTTTTCGATATTTTTTAAATATTTTACTATATTAACCAGTTTTATAAGTCATGATAATGACCGTGGTCGGTGTTGTCAAATTTAGGAAATTATTTATTTAAACAAAATAGGAACTGAATCTGATTAATCAATATATCAAAGTACTTTATGTTTTTTTTTAAATTCCCTTTTCTATTATTAAAAAATGTTTATGATATTTCACAGTTATTGTATAGATATATCAATTGTATACTTATATAATATGACTTAGGTTCATGTGACAGCAAACTGTTTTCGTGAGACTAAGATCTTATACATGAAACTTCACAGCAAAACACCGTGAAGGTATATGATTCAAGATATTTAAGTTAGATTCAATGTATCTTTTGCACTCCCTTTCCCAGGGAATCTTTTTTTGACAACAAGAAGAGAATCTATTTTGATGGAAACACTAAATTTGTTTAGTTTTCATTATTTGTTCACTTGTATTTAGACGGTTATCAAAAAGTTCAGAAATATGATAGCCTAACCTTAACCTATGATGAAATAATAAATACAAGGACTTGAAACAAGAACTTTTAGACCTTTATAAATCTACCTTGAATCGTAAGTCCACTATCCACGGGTAAATAACGTGATCGACATACCAAACTGTTTATGTTAAAATCTTTGTGGAAGACTAATTGTCAATTCCGATGGCACAATGGTTGAAGAAGTTTTAGGTATTGGTTTGTGGTTGGTGTGGATAATTCTAGTCATCAATCGGGACGCGCTTGATGTCGTGACACAGAAATGCATATATTCCGTCACACCAAAATAGGTGGAACAAAATGAACAATAAAGTCAACATAGGCCGCCCGTTGCCTCTAAATGGACTTGATAGAATCAATCAATTGCATAAGATATACCAAAACTACTTACTAATCATGCATAAAAAAGAAGTCAAGTAGACCCGGAAAGAATTTGAGAGACAAACAAGGTTAATAGACTATTAAGCTATACATGTTACATTGGAATCCAAAAATCTTTTAATTTTTTTTATCTACATGTTTTAGTCTCGTTTTTCAGTATCATGAGTAAACGAAAAGAAAAATTAGTTAACTGCTCCATCTTTGAGCAAGTCGACACCATTGCATGGTAGATGACTTGACGGCATTCACATGTTATTTTATTTTAATTTTGATTGCCTATGTTTTAGCTTTCTAATGACACAAATAACTTGCTTTTAAAATCTAAAATAACCAATGAAAAAACTCCGAACACCATTATCTTTAAATAGCAAAATCAGGTAAAAAACTGAAGCCAAATCCATCATTTCAAAACAAAATCTAGATCACGGTTGAGACGGAAAAAAATCCATGTTTAGACCGGGACGAAACCGAATAAAAAATCGTCGTTTTCGATGGAAGTTTTTTTTATTGAGACGAAGCTGAAGCTAAATATGATTAGTTGGTTTACTCCATCCAAATCGAGCTTGAATGGAGGTTTTTGACTAGGACAAAACTGAATACATATTCGTTCCTGTAATATCCAATGAATCCTACCATGACAACGATCTGATCAAACCAATGAAGAAAGTAATTGTTTAGCCTTTTTTATGTACCCATTTTGGGTTTTAGCCTAAAAACTATTTTTATATTTAAAAAGAAAAAGTTAAAAAGGACCAAAATGTCCCTAACCTAACAAAGATGTGGTTAACATAGTCAAATGTAGATACCCGATCTGACCATATATGTAATTTTTTTTTAAAAAGAACAACCAATCCAAAATTTCATATAACCGCTGGGCCTAAATTTGTAATCTACACTAAAACAGAGAAAATACAATTTTGATGATTGTTTTGGTTTGGCAGTAGGGAAATACATTCCTTATGCTTTCTGTATGCTTTGTTTTCATTCAGGGCCGACCTTGGGGTTTCCGATGCCCTGTGCGGAAAGACTAAAAGATGTCCCCATATCGTTTCTTGATCAAACACAACATACTATCTTTAAGCGGTTTGGAACATCGTTAAGCTAATCTGCTTACTTTCATGTTGATTTTTATTAAGTAGAATAAAATAATGCAACTAAAAGAGGACATAAACGAAACCCTGAATAACATAATATAAACATACACTAGCTAAAAAGATGCATTTATGCATTTCTTGAAACAAAACTAACAATTATATATATCATATTTGTGCCCATTTCAACATGTAAAATTTGAAAGAAATTAAAATAAATAAACTAATTTTTAACCAAAATAATAAAGTTACATTAAATTACGTTAATGTCACACAAATTGAAAATAATATGGAAAAATTATTCAGTACAGGTACAAAAGTACAAAAATATGTACAAAAGTACAAATATATGTACAAAAGTACGAAAGTACAAAAGTACAAACGTACATGTAAAAATCAAAACAATAGAAACTACATATCAACATGCATAGTTGTAAACCAACACAATTACAAATTAAAAAACAACAAAGATCAAACTACACTAGCATTTACTATACAAACAATCCATAATTTTGTGTTAGTGTGAGCGCAACAAAGCAATTTTATGATATCAATATATGAATGGAAGTACAAAAGCGACTAGTCGCTTTCACCAGCCCACATGCCTATTATAACAACCACGGTAATAACAATGGGTTTCGATTTGAATCGAAAGAGTGCATGGTTCATTAAGGGTGCGTTTGGTATCCAGACTGGATAGGACGAAACAGGACAACTGTTCAACATTTGGTAAGACAGGATAGAACGGATAAAACGACCAATTTACCCCAAATGAGTTGTTTATATACTTTAATAAAATACACAAATTAATCAAAATATAAAAATTGTTATAAGATTAAAATTTAAGGACAGTAAAATGAAAGTTCAAAAAAAAAGAATAATCGGGATTTGACGTTTTCCTATTACAAGGTATGAAGCATGGTTCTTACGACAAATTGGATGACGATGGTCTAGCTCCTCCTGTAAGTTCTCTTTTTTGTTGCTAGCAGATATCGGCCATGTTTGGCGACCATAAGCTAACTTATTTTATGTGCTTATTGAAGAAGACCTGTTTGGGTAGACATAAACTAGTTTTTTGAAATTCTATTTTTTTCTTTTCAATTATGCCCTTTATATTTCTTGATTAAATTTTCCATCATCATAAGTTCACGAGTTGCCTTATCAACCAGCATTCCAGCAACTAGTTTTTCAGCTAACAACTAACTTACCAGCTAGTTTGTCGAACATAGTTGTATTTTTGCTAAAAAAATATAATTGTTATAATTAATGTAGGGAACATGGGTCGGAGGTGAAGATGTGATTATTGGAAAGATGACACCTATCTCCCAAGACGATGCTCAAGGGCAAGCCTCACGGTACACTCGTCGTGATCACAGCACGAGCTTACGTCACAGTGAAGCCGGAATGGTTGATCAGGTGCGGTGTCGTTTTCATTTTTTCCATTCAGTTTTCCTATTCTTTTAATTTTAATTTATAATATATTTAGTCCCTTTTTGATTAATATAATAAGTTAAATTTATTTGGTTCCTTTTTTATTATATTATATTACTATTTTTATGGCAAAATATGTATATATTCTTTTTGTATTGAATACGTAAATGTTAGCACCACCCTAACTATATTTACTTAACAAATTATACAAATATATTTTATATTTTTATGTTTGTTTTATTATCCATTTGAAGCAAATTACAATTTATGATTAGTTTCTAGTTATATTATTGAAAAGAGGTCCATAAAATAGTAATAAATATACAAATATATTTTATATTAGTGAAAAGAGATCCATTTCTAGTTATACAAATATATTTTATATTAGTGATGTGTTTTTTTAATAAATATGTTATATATTTATTGAAAGGTAAGATGTGTTTTGACAATTTCGTTGAATATATTAAAGTTAAATTTATTAAAACTTAAACATTAATGTAATCCTAATTTATTAAAATACTAGATACGTATGCGCGCGATGCGACGCAAAACATCTTAGGCTATTGAACAGTTAATAAAAATATTGTTTCGTATCAGTTTTATTTTCTATCACTCAATTTCAATTTTATGGTTTTATGAGTTTATACGTGGCATATCAGATGTATAAATTCAAGGTCAATTAGTAATAAAATGAAAAGTATTTTATTTTTTTATTATCATCTTGAATGTGAGAATTTTGAAACTTTTATAACTATACATGATTTGTTGATACTTATACCTCTTATATAAATATACATGCATTGCGAAAATTAATTAGAGGATGAAATAAATTGAAAATACATAAAGCTTAATAGATGATTTATGAGGAAAACATATTAATTTCATTTAATTACATGTGTGATTTATATTTATTTTTTTATTTGATGGATCTCTTTTTAATAATATAACTTGAAATTAACCATTAATTGCAATTTGCTTCAAATGGATGATAAAACTAACATGAAAATATAAAATATATTTGTATAATTTGTAAAGTAAATTGATATAATTGGTATTAAAATTTATGTATTTAATATAAAATAATATATAAATGTTTTGGTATAAAAATAATAATATAGTATAATATATTAAAAAGGGGACCAAATAAATTTAATTTATTATTTTAATATAAAAGGGACCAAATATGTTATTAATTAAGATTAAGGAATAGAAAAAGTGAATGGACAAAATTACCTTTTCTTAATTCTAATTTTTTAAATATTATTTATAAGAAGGACCATATGTGTTATAAAAAACAAAAATACAAAGACCTTGTTAGTTTAAAATTTTTTAGAGGGACCTTAGTCATTAATTTTTGTAAACCACAAGGATCAAATTTGCATTTAACTCTTAAAATAATAATTGATTAAGCTTAAATGAATTAAAACGGAAACTGTTTTGTTTGGGGAATAGATTTATTAAAGGATTGGAATTCAAATCTCATTCCAAATCCTAAAAAACGAATGAGATTTATCAAGGATTTGAAATCCAAATTCCTCCAAATCCAAATCCCTCTTTGAAATCCATTTCATTCCAATGAATTCCCGCAAAACGAACGCGTCCTTAAGATCATAGCCACCCTCTTGGGATTTCAAAATTCTATGTTTGAGGGATTTTCAAACCCGGACAATTCTACAAACCAAACACATGATTGGAATGGATTTGAAATCTCCTGAGATCCATCCATTCTTGTAAAACAAATAGACCCTAAGGAGGCGTTTGTTTAGCAGAACGAAATTTGATAAATATGGAATCCGTAGACTTAATTTGATTTTGAAGGGATTTGAATGAATTTTGACCATGCTTATATTTTTCATTCTTTTAACATGTTAGTGACATTGCTTCAATATTTTTTCTAGGTTTATATGGAGCTTCTTCTATTGCCTAAGCTACAAAAACTTAAACAACTAATAATCAAAGTTGTAGAACGGGATGGTGTTCTTGTGTTAGACATCCATGACAGAAGCATGCCTAAATCTGTAGAGACTTACAATTGTGGTATTTGATCTATGTTTAGTTCTTAATTGGAATTGGTATCTATCTTTTGTAAGTGTTTGGGTTGAAGCCTTGAGGGTTTGTTTAACATAATGGTTTTGGTTTGAAGTTGCATTAGCAAATTATTATTTTGATTCTATTTTTTCATTTTTTAGCAAATCATTTATTCATTTTCAATTCCACTTCTCCCCCTCCCCCTCCCTCTTCCTCTCCCTCTTTAAATGATTTAATAAACATTAAAATGAGTTTTTGGATATACAAGAGAGTTTTAAAATTTTAGATGGATATAAAGGTAATTTGAAAGTTTGAAAGGATATATGTAATTTGGGAGTTTTTGCAAAGGACATAGAAGAAATTCTCTCTTATAATTAACAGTAACAATAGAAGTCAATCAACAAGCCATAAAAACATAAACAAATTCCAATACTTGAAAGAAATCGATCTAGATTCGTTAGCTTGATTTTTTTTTCTCATAACAAAGCTGGCTAGCTGTAATCAAGGTTCCAAATAGCATGAGGTGTGGCGTGGCATGTTGCAAAGCCAAGCCTCAAGCCTTGGAAGCCACAACGAGGTCATGGCGTTTTCCAAGGCGGCAAATCTCTATATCATTTATAACATTATATACATAAACATATGTTTTCCTACTATTACTTAATAAATAATGGTAATAAATAGTTTAAAGTAAGTTACATATCAAAATCCAACAAATAAAACATTAAAAAGATAAGTTAAATCAAAATATCGTGTTACAAAAGTCGCGAATTATGTGATGGCGTGCCTCAGGCGTAACGTGGCGTAAGACACAAGCCTTGAGCCACGGCACGCCATGACGGCTGTTGCGGCAAGCTTTTTCGAACATTGGCTGATATGCTGTTGATTCGCTAAAGTTCATAGTATTAACAACTCCACACCAACAGGTGTTATTGGCTCCAACTGCTGTCTTGCACGATTTTTAGCAGCACTCTTCTCCTCCATTCTTTTATCTTTTGAGAGCTCGAGTCCCCCAAATGGTTTGATCACAAGCTTCTTCAGGGCTACACAATTTTGAACGAAATACATAGCGAGTTCAAGATCTCTAGCCCCGTCGCGATACTCAACTATCTCAACCACCTCCAAACATTGATGCGGTTTGTTAGCCATTCGCCTTGCTTCTCTATTCATATTTCCCGGTCTAGACCACATGGTTTTCTGCCTACCAAAACCATTATGTTAAATAGACCATTCATCCTAAACAAGTACAATAGACAAATAGCAACTCAATTAAGAGCTAAAGATAGATCATGTACCATAACTGTAAGTCTCTGCAAATTTGGACAAGCTTCTACCAAGAAAGCCAACACAAGAAGAGCATCATCATCCCTGTCTAAAACATTGATAATCAATTCTTCAAGTTTTTGTAGCTTAGGGAACGAATGAGGCCCTATAGTTCCCTGAAAGAAAGATTGAAGCAGTGTCGGTAACATGTTAACGAAGGAAAATTACAACCTTACAAAAAATCCATTCTACCTTTGGAAAATATAGGTCCAACTCAAGAACTTGGAGATATGGTACCCCGCAACATATCTGGCAAAGTATATCATTCGTCATCTTCAATGAATAGCCTTTACCCATACAAATCTTTTGAAGCTTTTGTAGATTATCAAATTTTAATGTAATAGGGTAACCCCGGGAACTGAAGGACACAATATTTGAATCATATATTTCAATGGATTTAACTCCATAACACGATGTCATATCAAGGTTTTTGAGCGCAAGACCTTTTCCATGGATTTCGGGTTTCACTAATTTGCGTGAGCAAGCAATGGATAGATGTTCAAGAATTGGACAATTTCTCAGAATTTTCTTTAGGCCTTCATCATCCACATCAACATGATTCAAGCTGAGAGACTTGAGAAACTTTATCTCCATAACTGGAACATTGATATAGTAGTTTCCGCCAGTTTGGCTGAATCTCTTGAAATTCAGTTCTAACGTCTGAACGTTTTTTGAAATCGCAAACTCAATCCACTTATTAATTGCATCAGTGGCGCTCTCATCAAAACCAAAAGAAACGTTAAACTTGTCAATGGTGGGGTTCTTGTGCTGATGAATAATGTGGTTAACCCAACTCATGTACTTGTTTGCATCTGAATCTTGTTTATTTCGTATAGCACTCCTGATACGACCCAAATTAGTATTTTTATTATTATAGTTAGATAATTATTAATGGTATTTTATTT
>LUCG01083666.1:0-11438 GCA_001633085.1 Carthamus tinctorius | reverse complement strand
GCTCTGAAACGGCACACTGGTGCACGCTGAACCCGCCGGGCCCGACGGCCTCAACCCGCTCTACCGCTGTGTGCAGCCTTAGAGTTCCTTTTACATGAATCTTTTTCTATATGTTATATTGATCTATTAAGTGAATATAAAAAAGTAAATTATATTCTTGGTCCCTATAGTTTACCAAAAATAACACTAATTATAGATTTCATCCATGTAAAGACTTCAATATTAATTGTATCATTAAAAAGTTTTATAATTTTGTCTTCCATTGCACTTTACTTTAAAAAATTATATAAAATAATAATAGCTTAATATTATTGATTGAAACGAATAAAATAATAATTTCTTTCATCTCCAACCAAGTTTTTAAGAATTCTTTAAACTTAAAAGTTTTTTTTATGCTTTCTCTATATAAAACAAAATTTTCATTTTTCTATTTTAAATAATTTGTTAAAGATATTATTAAAAAAACTGTTAAAGTAAAAAAAATCTCAAAAGTTTCATCTTAAAGAATGTATTGAAAAGACTCTTAACTAATGAAATATAACCAAACAATTTTATATACTATCAAGATTTTCTTAAAATAAAATTTTAATTAAAAAAAAAGCAATAGAGAACATGGCTTACAATTGCAACTTAGGCTGTGTATGGCAAAAATAAGCTAGTCCATCAAAACATGTGGCATAAGTTAGATAGCTTATTGAAACGCACGCTATTTGGAGTAGCTTTTTAGGGGTTTTTTGTAGTTTTTTCCAACTATATCTTTATTAATGTTAATTACTATACCATAAGATACATTTACATACTCATAAGCTAGTTTTTGCCAAACATAATTTATTCATAAGTTAGTTTATCAACTACTAGTTAGTTTATTAGGCTATGTTTGGCAAACTAGTTTATCAACTACTAGTTAGTTTATTAGGCTATGTTTGGCAAACTAGCTAGTAGCTAGCTGTTGATTGATAAGCTAGCTCATGAATAAATTATGTTTGGCAAAAACTAGATTACGAGTATGTAAAGTAACCAAAAAAGGTATCTTGCGGTAAAATAATAACATTAATAACCCNAACCAACCCAAGTTCGAATCCGGATGTGAGCAACCAGGGGCCACTGAGTATTAATCCCAGTGGAGCATGTTTTAGCTCTCGGTAAAAATTACCAATGATGTAGTCTTGGCAAAGCCCAGGTGAACCTTATCAAAAAAAAATAATAATAATAACATTAATAAGGGTATAGCTACAAAAAAACTACTCTAACTAGCGTTTCCGTTTCAATAAGATAGCTTATAAGCTAGCTTATGGTACATGTTTGGATGGACTAACTTATCAGCTATCGACTAATTTATTTTTATCAAACACAACTTTAATCAACAGCTAGCTTATCAGCTATCAGCTAACTTACCACCTAGTTTGCTAAACACAGCCTTACTGAAAGAATGAGAAAAAGAAAACCTATGAAATAAATTACAGTAAAAGTTTGACTTAATCTGGTGGTAAATGGTAATAAAAATAGAAAGAAAAAAGGAAGGTAAATAATGTATTGATGTGAAAAGGCAATGGTTGCATGAATTTGGGGTGTAGTTAAGTTATCACAGGATGAGAATGGTCCTGATTTGACCAATGACTCTCTGCTGCCTGCCTGCCTTCCTACATCTCTATCATCCTACTACTGCTGTGCATTCAAATGGACCACTTTACCCCCCATTCTCTCTTTTCAACTATTTTGTCTTTTACCTCTTTATACTAATTACCATTCTCATTTACCCTGCCCCCAATTAATTACAGTCAGCACCTAACAATAAGAGTTTGAAAATTTGACCTTTTAACTTATTAAATTCATTTTTAGCCATCCACAATTGTACCACTTGGTACCAATGGTACCAGCTGACACGTCAGCACCACATTAGCTTTACACTATCCTATCAATACCTTACCAATTCTTACCAATTCATCCATACTCATACCAATTCCATACCAATCTAATTAATTAATTAAAAAAAGAAAAAAAAAAGAAAAGAAGAGAGAGATAGATAAAAATGTGGGGGTGGGGACACTCATCAGTATAGCCAAACCGATTTACTCTCCATACCGGTAGTACCAATTCGCCCACAGCGGTGTTACGGGTGGTACCAACCGGTACCGGTACCCATACCGATACCCGCTGTGGATAGCCTTAGGATAAGCTAGTTGATAGCTAATAAGCTAGCTGATAAAAAGTTTATGTTTGGTAAAAAACTAGCATAAGGTTATGTAAAATGACCAAAAAATATGTCTTGCGATATTATAATTAATATTAATAAGCTAGCTTATAGTCCATTCAAATATGTATTAGCTTATAACCTAGCTTATTTTTACCAAACACAGCCTTATAGTCATTGCTCCTCTATTTATTTTTTAAAAACTCGTTATCTTAGCATATTGCTTAAGTAATTATAGAGTTGGTCTTTTTTTTGAAGGGCAAAAGGACCGCAAGGCAAAGGGTTTCGGCAAGGCCATCACCCCTGCCAAACGACCACAAACTTTATTAAGAAAAAACTAGCGATGCACTATCAAAAGAATACAAACACCAAGGAAACAAAACCCACTAAGGGAAACACCCGAACACAAGCACCAAAGAGGAAACCACACAGACTAAAAAATACCCATCGCCTGGACAGGCGAGTTAATCCAACTATTAATATTCAGATCCAAGCTAACCTTTGGCGATCTAGAAGCAATCCACAAGGCGAGATACACTGAATGCAACTATAGAGTTGTCTTTATAGTTAGCAAATTGTTGAACTGGAATAGCAACTTGTTAAAGTAAATTACGGATTTGGTGTCTATGAGTAAAAAATTGCTAAGGAAAATTACAGATTTAGTAAGTTATAAGAGCATCTCCAACAGCATCCCCTAAAATAGAGAAAATGTGAAAATGAAGATTTCGGATTGATGCAACTTTTTTAGAGACTTGATTTTTAGTTCTTCATGAAAACTTGGGGAGGCTGTTCGAGATGCTCTAAGCTATCAAGTTGCAGAAATAAAGTACAAATTTAGTAAATTACAGATTTGGTGCCTATGGGTAGTAAATCCTTGTGATTAGCAAGTTGCTAAAATAAATTACAGATTTGATCCACATAGTTACCAAGTTACTGAAATGCCGTTTGCTTAATCCCTTTTTTTTATCTTTTTTACTTGTTGGCCTTCTCTAAGTTGTTGAACTACCACTTACATGGTTAAGATGAATTCAATCAATCGAAATAACAACTTTTGTCAATTTTCTTAAAATCTTTTGTAGGAATAATGAAATTAATTTTAAGTATTCGATTGAAGATCTAGTTGGATCTTGTAAAATAAAAGTTATCGCAGGAAGGTAAGAACAAAAAGTTTATAAAAATTCATATGCTTTAACTTATTATTATTTGTATGGTCATAAGAGAAAATCTAACACACTTAATGAATGTAAAAATGATTAATTTTTTTGGAACAGCAGTTGGTGCAGCGGAGTATCTTGCGTGCCATCGAGGCGCCAAGTCTCTCAATCCGAATTTGAATCTTTCCACGAAGGGAAGTGACTACCCTCAGCCTAGCCATCCAGTTTTCCATATTGGAGCTTCAAGGCATCGTACTGGGATTCGGACACGGCTGCTACTCGGAGAAAATCCCCCACATGAAGGCCGCCTGGAGTCGATCTCCTGACCTCCCCCACAAAGGTCCTATAACCCACGCATAAAGCCAACTGAACTGGCTATCACTTGCTGTAAAAAAAATGATTAATTTATATAAAAGTTTATGAAAATGATAAAAATTGGAGGTTGAATTAAATGAAAGTAGATTAAAAGATCAAGTCATTTAAAGGGTCAAATTTATTCTTATTGTTTTCATCATAATTATTATTGTTACAAGATCCAACATTTTTGGATGAATCAAATTTTTTGATTTCTCAATTAAAAGAAATTCAAACTTTCAACTACCTTTGATAAGTGAAATAAAAACACATACTTTAATCATTCTTCATCAGCCTTCATGTTCACCTTCTAAGTTCATTTTCAATCATCTTTACAAACTTTTATACACATCTACTCAATTTCACATATAGAATTTACTAAAATTTCCATGAGTATGATAAAAATGAGTGAATAAAGACAAATAAAAACTACATATGACATTTTAACTTGAATGTTCATTTCAGATAAAGTATATATTTGGTAAAAATAAGCTAGCTTAAAAAGTAGTATATGTTTGGATGGACTATAAGACCATCCACATCTGTAGACTCCTTTGTCAATCAACTCAATCATCATATCAGCTTTTCACTATCTTACCCAAACCAACTCAATCTAACTCAATACATCCATACACAACCCAATCTAAATAATTGATAAAAAAAAGAAAAAAAAAAGAGAAAGAAGAGAGAGGTAGAGAGAAAGGAGAGAGAGGGTGGGGTGATCTTTGGCGTCGGCAACCATACACCGAAACCAATGCTTGCCGATCGGCCTCGGCGGTGTTGCCGATGGAACCGATCGGCAAGACACCCAAACCGATCCCTTGCCAATCTCTGTTGTGGATGGTCTAAGCTAGCATATTGAAACGTTAGTTGGAGTAGTATTTTAGAAGCTTTTTGTAGTTTTTTTCAATTATACCCTTATTAATATTAATTATTATACCTCAAGATAAATTTTTTGATCATTTTCCATACTCATAAGCTAGTTTTTGTCAAACATAATTTATTCATAAGTAGGGATGTAAACAAGCCGAGCCGAGCCAAACACTTATCGAGCCGGACTCGTTTAGGCTTTTTTTAAGCTCGAGCTCAAGCTCGATTTGTTTAGACCTCATGATGTTGAGCTTGAGCTCGGCTTGTTTAAGATTTATAAGGCTTAGCTCAACTTGTTTAAGCTAGACTCGTTCAGGCTTGTGTATTATTTTGATATTTTTATTAAAATGGTATATATATATATATATAAATATTAAAAATTAAACATATAAAATATATATCATATTATACATTGAGCTTGTTTAGGCTCGCGAGCTTAAACGAGCCCACTCATTGGAGCTTGAGCTCGGCTTGTTTATTAAAGGAGCTTTAATCTAGGCTCGGGCTCATTAACGCTCAACTCGTTTATAGCTTTTAACGGTCCAAGCTCAGATAGCTCAACTTATTTACATCCCTATTCATAAGTTGGCTTATTAGCTAGTTTGCCAAACACAACCTAAATCTTATTTAAGATAAACTCAACCATTTGCGATTGCTCTTATTTATTTATTTATTTTAAATTCATATATAGAAGGATAATTATCTGCCGACAAAATGGAAAAGGAAAAAAAGAAAGAATAATACAAGTCAACGAGAGTCAACAGTTAAACACCATGTGAAAAGAGTCACATGAAGCAGCATTTTACCGTTTAATAACGTTGTTTTGTGGCAGCCCATGCATCAATGCATGTTACCACTATTTATTTATTGGAAANTTGGAAATTTTAACAAACTTTTTTTATTTAAAATAATAAAATAAAAACAAAAAAAATGTTTGATTGATTTTCCACAAAATGTTCTATCCATAAATCTATATGTATGAATTAATCTTCTTATGTAGACTGTAAAGATTTTTTGTTTGAAGAAGTTTTTTTAACTAGGAGGACATGTTTTGAATAACTAGTTTTCTGTGTAACACTTGCATTGGAGGCTTAACCACTTTCTATACCATTAAACTGTTGTCAAACAGTTATGTATAGCCAACTGAAGAAGTTGTGAATTTGATTAAAGTCATTAAGTTGCTAAAAAAAATAGACCTTAAGTCTTAAAGAATGACTAATATCAATGAACTTTCTCATTTTGAATGATTTGTTCAATGTGATTGTTTTTTTTTTAATAAATGAATCTCTAAGCTTTTAGAAACTGATTACATACATTTCATTAACAGAAAGTTAGAGGTAATAATCTAGGAAAAATTTAAAGTAAATAAAAAACCTAAATCAGTTTGATAGTTCTTAAATTGTACACTATTCAAACTCCTCACACTCAACAACACTGCTCCATCTTAACTGTATGCTCTTAAGTGGGTCTGTCCCTGCTCGCCGCCCATCATCATCTGTTCTCTATCATCGTGCATCACGATTGGTGGCCCCTACCATCGACGTTGGTGGAAAGTGGATGACAATCGAGTGGCGAAAGGGAGCGATGCCACTGGGAGCGAGAAGTGTAAGATCCCACATTGGTTGAGGAGGGGAACAAATGTTGTCTTATAAGAGAGTAACTTGCTACCTTCTCTATCAGACGTGCTTTAAACTTTGAGTCCAGATCTAGACAAAGCGGAGAATATCTAGTACGATTGCCTCGTGATGTTACAAGAGTCTGAATGGTGTAAGGGTTGAAACAACATAACTGATTTATGCTTCTTCTTTTTTAACTCTAAAATTCATCTTAACCGGTTAAAAGGATGAAATGATTAATTTATAAAAGTTTGATGGTTTATTTATTAAAAAATTGGTCCTAATTTTTCAAAACATAAAAATTCAACGGGTTTTTAAGAAAAAGTTCGATAACTTTTTGTTTGAACGACAGCGGAACCTTATTAAAGCTAGCAAGGTGCTAGAACAAAAAGGGGATTACGAAGGAAAACTTACATGAGGAAAACAACACCAAGAAAGCCAAGTAACCTTGGACTTACAAAACCCTCTATGAAAAAACCGAAAGAAAGGCAAGCCTTGAGTTTTTAACTTATAATTCAAAATGAGAAAGTTCATTGAGTTTTTCTATACTTTTTCCAAAATAAACTACTTTTTATGCGTTTTATATTTAATGTATAAAACAGTTCATTTAGCACCACCTTATTTTAGTACTCGCAAATGGTACGTTAAATAACCAGTTAATATGTTGGTATACGTTTAAGCAAACTAATACAACGATTATTAACAGGTAATCGACAAGTCTTGATGATAATATAAACAAAACAGATCTTCATGATAATGTAAAATTGTTTAATTGCTCATAACTATAATTACCTCATTGCAACTAGTTATTTAATTCGGTTTTAAGATAATAATAATAATCACTACGAAAATATATACATTGAAAGAACCCTATCGTGCACTTTATGTATTTTGAGTATTACTCAAAACTTTGTTCTTAATTACCAACTCTACTTTTAAAGTTCCTACTAAATGTTGTTTAAATTTCATTTTATCACTACAAGAACGTGGTTGATTATCCACACATTTTTAAGTGTGAAAAATTATAATAAAGCGTGGATATATTTGGTGTTATA
This sequence comes from Carthamus tinctorius, assembly GCA_001633085.1. Lineage (NCBI taxonomy): Eukaryota > Viridiplantae > Streptophyta > Magnoliopsida > Asterales > Asteraceae > Carthamus > Carthamus tinctorius. Next base: position 4,198 of record LUCG01083666.1, on the reverse strand, counting down.
ATTTTTTATATCAAATCTCTACATTTGAAAGTGTGAAAATTATAGTAAAAATCACATTTATTAGTGTGGACAAATCATCTAAATTTTCATATTTCTAAGCATGAAAATTTTGAAAAATAATTCAATGGTTACAAAACTCCACGCCTTAAAGTGTGAACTTTTCTAATTACAAAAATTACACATATAAAAGCATGGACTTTTGAAATATAAAGTACACATTTATAAATGTGGATTTTTTCCTTTTTTTAACAGTCTCTAAATAAAAAATTATTTGTCACACAAAAATTTTTCACGCTTTTTAGAAAGCGTGGATAGATGACATATTTTTTTGTAATGTATGTTTGACTTCTAGAGTTATTTGGTCGAATCTTGGCGTATTGCCGTATTGGCCTTGTTAGTGGATCTACCACCGTAGCAGTTGTAACATCCGTCCCACATCGGTTGGAGAGGTGAACGAAACATGCCTTATAAAGGGTGTATACCTCTCTTAGCATGAGGCATTTTGGGTGGAACTTGTTCCGTGCCAGAAACAAAACCGTGTTCTACACGTTGGTTAAATACAGAGGCAAAGCGGACAATATTGCATTACAGGTCTTGGGGCATTACAGCAGTGGTGGTGCAGGTCAAATATCATTAAGGCCTTAAGGGGGTGTTTGGGATTGCTTATTTAAAACAACTTATGGTTTTTTTATAAAAGTGTTTATCAACTTATATGGTGTCAAAAAAAGTTCTATGAAAAGTGTTTGGATTAGATTATTGTGGTACGAAAACACAATAAGTTAATAAGTTGGTTTTTAAAAGGAGGTTGAAATTGCTTATATATGTGTAAAATGATTAAAAAGTTGATAAATTGTTTTAAATAAGTTAATAAGTTAGAATGAAATTACTTTTTAAAAGCTCCATGTCTTATTTTTGGCAAAGCTGTAAACATTTTTTATTTTCACCCATCCAAGCACTAAAAGGTTGTGTTTGGCAAACTAGCTGATAAGCTAGTTTATGATTAATAAGCTAGTTAGGCTGTGAGTAACTCCCCATCGGGCTCGGCGGGCTTCGTGATCGGGTTCATCGGGCTCATGGCGGACTGTGGCACCGATGGATCAAGCTTCTGACGGGCTTCTTGAGTTGGTCTCGGCAAACCACTCAGCCCGATTCTCTCTCTCTCTCTCTCTCCTTTTTTCTTTTTATTGAAATATATATATATATATATTATTGAATTATATATACTGGGTTTATTGGGTTGTAATACTTGGTAGAGTGGGCTTATTGTGGGTTTGTAGGTAAAGCTGATGTGACGCTGATGAACTTGTGGATTGAGTGGGCTACGGTACCGATAGCCTTAGTAGATGATAAGCTAGCTTATGAATAAATTATGTTTGACAAAAACTAGGTTATGAATATCTAAAATGACCAAAAAGGGTTTATTGGGGTATAATAATTAATATTAATAAGAGTATAATTGGAAAAAGCTCCTGAAATGCTACTCTAACTAGTGTTTCAATAAGCTAGCTTATTGTACATGTTTCGTAGACTAGCTTAAAAGCTAGCTTATTTTTGTCAAACACACCTTAAAGGTTACTTATCTTCTTTTTCATAATTAAATAAGTCAATAAGCACTTAAGTAAAAGAATATCAAACAATGTTTAAATAAGGTTGAATAAGAAATATAAATAATATAAATTATCTTTTGACGGCAGTCGGCAGATGACTCACGCACACGTTTCGACACAAAGTCGACAAGGTACCCGGGATCCATATGGGCACCCGACTAATCCTCGACGACCATGGATCGACCCGAAAGCCGACCCATTGTCAGGGTATCGCCACATGCTCACCCCATGAATCTAATCCTGGTAGACATGAATATCAACTACTATCCCTTTCAAGAATATTATCGACCATTGGGCTAGTAATGTTTTGATAATATAAATATTCATATGAAAACAATTCTGCTCAAAATCAAATACAAATAAAGACAAAATCACGAGTCTTGTTATTGCAGGTTGGAAGTGGATCGAGTTATGGAGAAGATAATGAAAATTAAAATAAAATTCAAAGTTTCATTATTTCAAGTTTGGCCACCAAATATTTTAATTAAAGGTGTAAGCTTCAAGGTTAGGCCACTTTTCTTAAGAAACCTTTACGATCTTAGTTCAAGTTAACTATGAGTTTGTATTTAAATTGATCACCTAAAAATTTATTAAAAATGTTTTATAATTTGTGATTTACCCTATGTCCCTATCTTTTATAATCTATTACATTTTAAGTCCATAAAGGACCACAAGCTCTTGAAATTATAGTTTTAACCCAAAAGTTACGACTTTAATTTGCTTTAGACTACGAATAAAAGCGTGACAATCAGGGGACAAAATAATGAATCAATTTGCTATGATTTTCTACAAATTATACGTATTATTTTTCTGATACACGGTTTTATTTGTTTTTAACATTCTGTGCATAAGCAAGATCAAGGAATATCCAGAAAGATATTTTAGTAATTGTTTTGGTCTTATTTTTGTTCCTTTCTTTTGAAGGAAGGAAGGATTCTAAAGAAACGATATTTTTATAGCTATTGAATCTCTCTTTGATCGATATCTTGAGTCCTCTGAACTAATGGAATCAAAATAATCTTTGTATAGATAAGAAGATCCTTTCAATTGGTTTGAATTTCGTACTTGCACAAAACCAGATTTTATGAAATCATACTAAATATTTGACGATGCATTGCTAACAACCTGATCTTGTTTACCAGCCACAAATTGTCTAACCAAATCAAATTATTTCTCGATATGTTTCCCTAACTAACAAAGAGACATTCACAGATCTGCTGCGTATGAAACTATATACAAAGTTTACCCGTGTTACTTTTTACATGACAACAAATATAGCACCTTGTTATGTTCTACTGTTTCTAAAATCTTTCAATTTTAGACTTTATGGCTAGTGGAGATAATTTACATAAAATTGTTTATAATACATGAGAAACATATATAAAGAAATATAAATGTAGGGTGTGGATAGGACCGTCTCTGCCTTGAAGATTTTTCCCTTTGGTGTTTGTATTTCCGTCTTCGTTTAATAATTCGTTTGGGTCGCTGGTTTCAGGGTGATGGTCTTGCCGATGCTCCGTGCCTAGTATTCCCCTTCTTTGTTGTTAAAAAAAAGAAAAATAAATGTAATTTATAATATTTATAAAGAAGACAATAATTGGGAAGATATGAAGTTATTTGGTTGTTGACTCAATCTCAAATGTGTGTATCCAACTCATCTTTCCTTGTTATTATTTTTTATTTTTTTTTACTTTTATTGGCCAATACTTATCTTTAAGATACCTCAAAAAGTCAAGTAAACAAGATTGGATTTTTGAATTGGAAAATGTTTTTCTTAATTTAAATAAAATGTTTCTTATTTTAAATAAAATTAAGAGCTTACATGATGCCACCCCATAAACATGGGGAGTTGATCCCTCCAATCACATATTAAGAGTAAAAATAAAAGTGGATAATCATTTTATATCAAAAATAAATAGACTGATTTATTATAGTTTATTGACTAAATAACATGACATATATTTATTAATATTTTAAAGAATTTGAGTATTTAAAATGCAAAAAAATGAGCACCAAGTTTATCCTAATATATAGTTTAGTTATTGGAATTTGAGAATTATCAAGAAAGAAAAGTTTGAATTTTTTTCACAAAAAAAAAAGAATAATTTTTGGTAGTTTAGTCTTAAGATGTAACTTTTAGGTAAAAATAGAGTATTTTTCTAGATAACTTTAAAGTTCAATGACCAACTTCTAATATGTAACTTATGAATAAATACAATAATATTACTTTTAGGTCAAACCCATTTTTGTTTTCAATAAATAAATCAATCTTTCACCAAAGTGATTAAATCATGAAATAAAATAGATAAAATTCTTGATTAAATAACATCAATATTTTAGGCTTATGCCATAGGATTTTTAAAAAAAATCATCAACTTCATGTTAAGCCCATTCACAGCATCTTACCTGTAGGGGATAAACAGTAACAAACAGTATGGATATGTNAATCAATTCGGTGGTTCTCCCGAATTATTCAATCGGATACAATCCAGAGATCGAGAATTTCTGTATGTGTGACTGAGATTTTCCGAACCAGAGAGAGAGATAATTAACGACCAAAAACATATATATATTGATCAAACGGGTTGGTT
>LUCG01083645.1:0-15169 GCA_001633085.1 Carthamus tinctorius | reverse complement strand
ATATATATATATATAGAAAATAGGAAAAAACATTATGATTGAAAAAAATATTGAATTGACAAGAATACCCTCGTGTTTAATGAATTAACAGAGATACTGGACTGCGACTTGCACAAAGGAGAAAATCCAAGACAAATGAATAACTGGAGGTTTATTTCATGTAATAAATAGGAAAAAATGACCAAATCTATACGTACTGTTAAAGTGAAAAAAAATAGAACAACAAAGAATGAAGAGAGAAAGAAGTATGTAATTCTCATTAATCATAAGCCCTTTAAATAGGGAATAGTTTACAACGAAAAGGAAACATCTCATTATGGTAATTCCTAATACATAGAAAATATTCTCTCAATCACTTCCTTTTGATGATGGCACATAATCCTACAACACGTACCAAATATTCAATTTCTTCACTAGATACAACTCGTACCAAATATGTAGTTTAATGTATTACGTTAAATGAACATATGTTGCGAATAGATAGCTTCTTCTACTAACTTTTTTTCATACATTAAAATCAAAATTTGTTCTTACATTCACGATATTTTAAAACAATTAAAAAAGTAAACAACAACACTAGAAAATTATCTATTTCTAAAAACATAAGCCAAAATCATAAATCTAATTATAGGTCTATAAATGAATCATGTTTTCTTTTTCTCTTACATATGATCAAATAAATAATACATAACTCATATATAAAGTATTTAATCTTATATTTATCAGTTATCATATATATAAAACGGGTAATTAATTTTAAAATAAACGTTTTCTCAGAAAAAGTATTATAGATAAAAATGTTGAGGAACATATAGATAAGATAAATGGAGAAATTATATCTGCTAGTGTTATTTATTGAATAAAAATCAAACGAAACCAATACAACAAACATATGAATTAATCAACAGCTTAAATCGATTAGTTTTTCAAACTTGTAACGACGAGTATTTTAAATTTGTTAAAACTAGTTTTTAACAAACAACTATAATAAGTAAATATACGAGAATAAGAGTAAACACAATTAAAAGAGAACATATTGCCAACGGGCTTCTTGCCTAACGATATTTGGAGTGTTTATAAGGTGTCACCTCATTTGTGGTTGTGGGTTCGAGTCCCGTTGTAAACAATGATATAAAATTAGGAATAGATTTTAGGAATAGATTAGTTTGATGCATATAATCTGTCCTAAAAAAAAGAGAGAGAAGATTCTTATTAAATAAAAATCAAATCAAGATGATAAAGTTAAAGCATGTCTCAATGAATATAGATTTTGTATATTTAATCAACTATAAATCAAATATCATAAATATAAAAACCACATGGCAAGTACCATATAGGTATTTTCTTGTTGAATACTTGTAATTAATTTGTAGGCCATAACAAGCAATCAATATACTATCAATTTATCAACACGTCCACAAGTATTTATGATATATGTATTTATTGATATAGGGTCAGGTTTAAATATGAACTCAATTTTGGTTGTAAACGTGAGGACAAATTTCAGCCACACATCTTCGCTTACAGTGGAAGCGATCACGGAGGATTGACGCGATTCATGGGACGGTGGAGATTATTAAAAGAGGGGAACCGGTCAAAGCCGCCTTTATTGACCGAATTAGTGGCTGAAATTCGTCATCGCGTTCACAACTAAAATTGAGTTCACATTTGAACTTTCCTCAACTGACATATGCGTAAAAAGGTATGTAATTTTTATTTTGCATAACGTATACATACAGTCGTGAATAATTTGCTTATTGTAGCATCAAACGTGAATAATACGCTATGTTGTTCTATTCTCCTGAATACACGCAATTATTTACACGATGGGTATTTCAGAAAGGAAAATACATCGATGAAATAAATTTTCTTACATTTGGTGCTATAGTAAGAATGAACCTGATAATCATTTTTTAAATGGGTGGAGTGATTTTGCTCAAATAATGACAACATACTCAAGCTTGAATCTTACAAATAACGAAATTGAACCCATCTACTAACTTCAACCATTGATTTAACACTGAAGTTCGTCATCGCATATGGTTATCAGGGGACGAGTTTCATGTGAGGCCCATCAAGATTATTGATAAGCAACCTTTTTTCTTAAATAATAAACCATATTTCCATACATTTGAACTCTGATGCTATGGTAAGTAGGGCTAGACCAGATTTTTTTCTTCTTCAAACGATGACATCATTTGACTATAATAAACATATATAAAGATATTTTTTTCACAAATCCAAGGTTTCCAGTTCCAGTCTTTTTTTTGGAAGGGTGTTCGGGCCAAAGCCCGACTAATCCCCGACAATTTTGGGGGCTAAACATGGCCCCACTTAAATGTCCCCAAGCATACGTACGAGAATGCTCGAACTCGGTTAGGGCGCTATGAACCCCCCGAGCGACAACCAATCCGCCACAGCACTGTTGACTCCAGTTCCAGTCTTGTTATTGTAAAATTTTCATATACACAATAAATCGGAAATTAAAATATAAAGTCAAGATAAAAATGACCGTACCTAGACTTGGAAGGAACTAACCAACTCTATCAAAGAAAATTTACGTTTTCATTGCAGTTTTAAAATATATACGATGACACACAACAAATTGATACGGCAACACTTTTGACGAGCCCGTAACATTTTACACTACGACAGAGGAACGATGATAGCACGTGCCACCGCATCTGCTGCACTGGATCCGCCAATGGTCGTAAGAACAAAAACTGATATTTCTTTTCCAAGGACAAGTGGGAGGTACGATAAGTACTTTACACAAATCATAAGGGGTATATTCGACAACCTTTATATACTTGGAGGGTGTAAACTGTAAAATTACTTCTTCTTTTGAGGTCGCTCTAATGGAGTAAATGCTCTCTCTAAACCTCTGTCCAGGTCACATCATCTCTCGTCCGCCATTGCCAATCACTGAGCTCTCATACTTAAAAACTTCTTCATTCTCTTCATTAAACTCCCTATTCCAACTACAATTGGAGATTTGAGTTCCAAAAAGGTTCAAATCTGACAGCAGCAACAACTAGAAGAAGGTTATTGGGGGATAAGAAGAAGATCTGCACAGAAAACCTACGGTTCGGCGCATGCTGTATCCGGATTTAGGTAAAAACTTATGATTATGAGATTATTCTGCTGTTCATGTTACAGATTTTTAGTTTATTGTGAATGATAATGTGAAAAAATCACTGGAAAATTAGAAGAGCTGATGGAAATTGCATCTAGTAGAATGCGAGGTTTGAAAATTGAAATTGAGTTATTTTTTTTCTCTCTCTCGAAGTTTGCTTTGATTAGTTCGAAAGTTCCTCAAAAGGAGCTGCACTTCGTTTTTGGTGCCGTTGAAATGCGAAGTTGATCGGGATTCGATCGAAAGTTTAGCTTTATTTGCAGCAATACTTATGAGTGTTGTAGCAGTTAGTGTTATTTTTGTTGTTGGAAATTTAAAATTCATGATAGTTTTGAAGTTTTGAAGTTGAGGAGTAAGTGTGACGTATGAAGATGAAATGTGGATTTGATGTTTTGGACGGAAATTGTACTTTAAAACTGTGAGGTGACACTTGGTGTTGCGTTTAGGTTTGAATATTTTGCTAATTGTTGTGTTGTCAAGTTATGTTAGTTTTCTATTATTATGCACTAATCTTCTTTTTGACTATGATATTAGGGTTTTGTGGGGTGTCTATAGCTGTTCAGATATGGGAGAGTCGAGCTCGGTCGATGGCATACTTGAATTTCTGCGGAGTAATAAGTTTGCTAGGGCTGAGGCTGCGCTGCGGAGCGAGATTGGCAACCGGGCTGAATTAAATGGGTTTATGCAAGGTCTTAAGCTTGGAGAGAAAGAGATAGAAGCGAAGGTAGTAGAGGAAAAGGGGATGGCAAAATCTGGGGTGAGTGGCTACCAAGGAAAGAGTTCTCAGGTTAGCGAAGAAGCATTGAAAGAGGAGCTAATTGTGAAGGAAATAGAATATGGGACTGCATCGAATGGATCGGGTAGTAAGTGGAAAAATGTTGCCCTTGTTGAAGGGCAAAATAGAGCTGGTGAGCCAATTGGAACAAGGGATAAAAAGTATATGGTATCTAATAATTCGGAGGAAACTGTGCTTGATTTATATTCAAGAAAGTTTAGTTCCAGTAATGGGTCTGTTGATGTTTACCAGAATGATGCTTCCACCAGAACAGATGATGTGAAAGAGTATGAGGTTCCTTCTCAATCAAAGATTTATCCAACTGAAGTAGCTGATATAGATAGAGCCTCTGTGAAAGTGGGAGCCGAAACAGATTCTTCTGCAGGGAGAAAACAGTCATTGCCTGGAAGTACTTTTAAGGCAAGTTTGGTGCCAAAGCAGCAGAGTATGGATAAAGTTATGGAGCCTAAGGAAATTAATCGTCAAAATCAGGTTACAGGTACGGTGCCCAGAGACAATTTTATGGATAATCCTTGGTCGAGAAATGATGAACTCAAATATAGTTCGTCAGAGCTGTGGAAAGATCGTTCGGTTAAAACTGTATTTCCTTTCCCTAAAGGAGATGCATCTACCAGTTACGATACTGATTGCGGTGTTGCAGAAAAAGAAGACGGAATACGAAGGCCTGACATTAACATTAGGGAAACTATCAAAGAGCAAGTGGATGAAGTTGGAAGAGCTTTGTACTTGGCAACAACTCAGGGAAATAATGAAGCAAACGCTTTTGGTGGTTTAGGATTTCCAGTCATCTCTCAGAAACAGAAGGAAGAGTTACCCAGGTTACCACCTGTTAAACTCAAATCAGATGACAAACCATCAAGTATAACTTGGGAGGAGAAGTACCAACGTGATGGACCTGGTTCAAATACCATTAGTGCTGACAGCAGTTATCTTATAGGATCATTTCTGGATGTTCCAATCGGCCAAGAAATAAGCTCTTCAGGTGCAGTAGTACTTATCTCATCTTGAACATGTTTAACATGGTTGGCGTTTTATGTAGTTGTTGATACTAATACTAATACTATACAGTATACCCCCAGGCATCAGGAGCACATGGTTACGATTGCAACACTATTTAATGTATAACTTTTCTGAGATGCACCTGCCTTTGCTGTTACTTAACTTTAATAAAGTGTTATGTGTGGAAAAGGATACTACACCACTTAGATTTTGACTTCTATCTGTTAGAACTACGGCCATCCCTATCAGCATGACACATTAGTTACTAAATTATACGTATTCCGCCCATAAGCATCTTACACTGCTGTGTTATTCCTGTATACGGTTCTATGAATATAACCACTGTTAATTTTCTAAGATCCTTATTATGACCTCTTAACGCAATTCTTTGGTTCTTGAATTCATCAACTAATCTTATGTATCCTTCTAATGTTGAGTGGATAATGACCTGCACAAGCACCTTTGACTTTCTTTGGTCAACAATTGCTTATATTCAGCAATCGAGTCAGCAAAAGATTTTAATAATCCTGGGATGCTATTGGTCCAGAAATGAGCCGTTTTTGATTGATGGACTCCAGGTGAGCTGTCCAGAAGCTCTTAATTATGGACACTGTGAGAGCTATCGGCCTTGGTTATGTTTAGCACATTGTAGCCTTTTTTATAGCTTACTACTACTGTAGATAGGCAGTGGTACAAAGAATTAATTTCAGTGCTTTCTTACAAATTCAACTAAATTCATGTTAGGACTTATTGCTGATGCCTGATGGTAAATGGGATGCTAACTTAGCTGCAAAAGTATAACGTGGTTGTGTTTCTTAAGGCTGGGGGAATGATTGAGGTTAATGTATCCTAGGATAGTGTGGTCTTCCAGTGAAACAAGTATGCTAAATAAGAACAGGAATTAAGAAGAAAGGGGTGACAAGAATTATTATCTAACTGTACCCTGGTATTCTTTGGGACCTAATATGATGAGGATAGGTAGAAGAGTGGTATACCAAGGTAATCCTTATTTGTATGGGTGAAGTTTGCCGCCTTAGACTGCACCATTTTATTCTTCTGCAGTTAGGTAGTGAGCCATATATTTCTGTCATCAGTTTTATGGTGGCAGGTGGGCACAAAATAGCACGCATATCATTTTCAATAGTACTATGTTGTCAGTTTGTGCCTTTAGGCCGGCAGCATTAAGGGTCTGGGACCTCCTATGAAATGCATATATCAAATTCCTCCTGATATGGAGTTTGTGTAAACGCTGGCTATTTGATTTTCATACATAGGTCTTGTCATGGAAAACTAAGATGTGGTCACAAGGAATGGTCAGTTCAACCTCATGTTTCTTGGCTTCAACAAGGTAAAATCAGTCTGAATGCATGCCACACTTGCAGTTGAACATCCTATAGGTGGAATGACATGAAAAGGCATTGCTAGACAATTAACAGTAAATTAAAGAAATTGCATGTGCACCTCACATGATGGTGTTACCAGGGTTGACAAAACTCTGTTATAAAAAGAGGTAAAAACAACCAGTTAACGGACCAACATTGTGGGTTTTTAAAGTACATGGCCAAACGTGTGAATGAAGGAAAGTGCTTCTAGTGTTTGCAATTTGCTCAAAGTCCAGCGTCCAAATACATGCAGCGTGTTTGTCGAATCTGAGTAAAGATGAATATTCTATAATTCCACATGAATACGGGCTAAGAAAATACACTGACCTACATTTTGGCTTTACTTCACTATGCATGTTAAATTCTTTACTCCAAGTCGTGGTTCCAAAATGCAATTTAATTACAGTTTTTGGCCCTGCTCTTCATGTAACTTAAGATGCTCTTAACATCTTCTCCTTTGATGATTTAGGTGCCAAAAGGCTTGCAGGAGGCAATTGGTTCTCTGTAAGTCAGGGCATTGCTGAGGACACTTCTGATCTAGTATCTGGTTTCGCCACAATTGGTGATGGGTTGAGTGAATCTGTTGATTACCCAAATGAGTATTGGGACTCTGATGAATATGACGATGATGACGATGTTGGCTACATGAGACAGCCTATTGAAGATGAGACCTGGTTTCTGGCTCATGAAATTGACTACCCAAGTGATAACGAAAAGAGAACAGGTCATGGGAATAGTCAAGATCCACAAGAAAGAGGCCCAGAAAAAAACGAGGATGACGATCAGTCATTTGCAGAGGACGATTCATACTTATCTGGTGACCAATATTTTCAGTCAAAAAATGTGGATCCGGATGCTCACTTGGATGGTGCTATAGTTCTGTCAACCGCAGATATGTATAGCCAGGATGACCATGATATAGTTGCTCAGTATGATGGGCAACTGATGGATGCAGAAGAGTTGAATTTGATGCGTTCAGAACCTGTGTGGAAGGGGTTTGTGTCACAAACAAACGAGCTCATTATGTTAGGTGAAGGTCAAGTCTTGGATAAGACTGGAAGGCCCCATTTGGACGACCTTTGTATAGAGGAGGATCAACATGGTTCAGTTCGATCAATCGGTGTGGGGATCAACAGTGATGTTGCAGATTTTGGTAGTGAGGTCCGGGAGAGTTTGGTTGGAGGTAGCAGTGAGGGGGATTTGGAGTACTTTCGCGATAATGATGTTAGTATGTCACCACATGATTCCGAGAAGAAATACGTTGACAGAGCCATGAGAGAAAAAACGAGAAAACCCACATCCGATAATGATAAAGATAAACCTAGAAGTTCAGGTGTAATAACAAAAAATGTGAGTGGTAGTGGATTTTCTTTTCCGCCTCCTAGAGATGGACAGTCGATCACTAATAAAGCTTTCTGGGTAAACAAAGAAAATGCGATTGTAAGTGCAGAAACTGCTAGTCAGTTACATACTTTGACGGGAAATGACGATCTGCTCCCTCCATGGAGACGGAAAAGTAGTAGTTCCTCACCTGTCAAAAGTTCAAGGGATGAGGAGGATGCAGATGTTGTAGGTTCAGAAAATTCTAGCCCCTCCACCCTCTCAAATTATAATTATGCTGAAAGGACCCGCCTTAGCAAAGAAGATGATCAGAAAGTTACTGGTTCAAGAGAGGAAGATCCAGGGGCATCACTGGAGGATGAAGAGGCTGCTGCTGTCCAAGAACAAGTGAAGCAGATAAAGGCTCAGGAGGAGGAATATGAAACTTTCAATCTTAAAATTGTGCACAGAAAGAACAGGTATGTCTTCCGTTGCATCTCGCTTGAGACTGAATCTTTAATGCTATTTATTCTATGCCAATCATAATAGAAATCTTCTATCTATATTTTGTTGATAACCAATTTTCAATAAAATTGAGAAGTGGGTGAGATGCGAACACTTATTGGATAGTGGGTTTGGGAAAACTAGCTGCTAAAAATGATGTGAAAGAGGTTGGTGATAGTCAAGTTGGCCAGGTATTTTATAAATTCAGCCACATTTTTAAATTGAGTTCTCTGCCAACCTTAGAAAAACAGGAACCTGTTTAGCTACTATCATATTCAAAGTGGTTAAAAGATGGTTTTATTTCTGCATATGCTCAATGGAAGTCCTGCTATGTTGTACTGATCATCTTCCAAGAGAGTAGTTGACTAAATCTACTTTTGTTGGCAACTTGGCATATCAGAAGTATGTTCAGTATATTGTTGCTCCCTCGATTTCAACATATCCGACCATTTCCCCTAAGACAATATTGCCAAATCACAAGGATATATATATATATATATATAGATAGATAGATAGATAGATAGATTTGTGTACTTTGAAATGAAGTTGGTATCATTTTCCTTGCTGAAATTAGCATTTTACCTAACCTTATCTTCTGCAGATACTTTTTATTCATCCTTGTATCGCCTGTTTCTTATTCATCTACATTGTTATTGGAACTTCAACCTTTTTTGTGAACTAAAGATCAATTTGTTCTCAGAACTGGCTTTGAGGAGGACAAGAATTTCCATGTTGTTTTAAATTCTGTCATAGCTGGTCGATATCATGTTACCGAGTATCTTGGGTCTGCTGCATTCAGCAAAGCTATTCAAGCACATGACCTTCACACCGGCATGGATGTGTGCGTGAAAATCATAAAAAACAACAAAGACTTTTTTGATCAGAGTCTTGATGAGATAAAGCTTCTAAAATTCATCAACAAGCATGATCCTGGTGACAAGTATCATCTTCTCAGACTTTATGATTACTTTTACTACCGAGTAAGTGATTATTAGTTGGAAATTCACTAGTTCCTTTTATCGGTCATTTTCTTTCTCAATATGCACTTACTTTCTAATAGTTGCGACCATGCCACAATTCTGTACTTTATGTTACTCATAGCCTTGTTAGCAACTATGCAAGGATGAGGCTTTATATTATTGCAGAGTTGTGGTAAAGGAAGTGTAGTACTAGCAGAGGGGAATATATGATCCATATTATTTTTAGTTATTATTTCTGCATATTTCTTAGGTGGGGGAAAGCTGAGGGGGTTTATGGTAATAATAAACTATTGCTTGATTATGTAAGGATGCCAATGCTTTTATTTGAAATATCACCCTACAAGAAATATGTGACTGGCATAGCATACATCCATGTGGAAATGGATCGAGTTTGTTGATGATCTATAGATGGAGTAACTATCGCTTAAGGTTGGTCCTCTCTCAAATGCAGGCCCAATTCCCGATAAATGGGTGCTACAAATTAGAGCATGGTTAGAATTGATACAGCAGATGATTAGGACTGGTCTTGCACACAAACCCATGACTCATAAGAAAGCAACAGAAATGGAAGAGCGGTCATTGGGTAGCCGTGTGCTGAAAAGTTGAAAATCGGAAGAAATCAGCGAGAAGTAATTAGTTTTAAATGGGGATATATATATATATATATATATAGAGAGAGAGAGAGAGAGAGAGAGAGAGAAGCTTGTTTTTTTATAACGCACTTGGTTTACACAATCCTGTTGACTTTATAACTACAACCACGAGCTTCTATCATGTCGTCCCTCCTCTAACTTAACAAGCCTCTAACAGAAAAAAGAAGAATTATTTGAACAATTGAATCACATGGATGGCCCTGGGGAATTTCGTCAATTGAGCTTCCTTGTCTAGATCTTGTGGTCTAGCCCAGTAGGAAGCGTTGTATCATATCCATTAATTTATGCTTTCTTTATATCAATCGTCCATTAATTTATGCATAGAACCCTCTTTGGAAGGCTCAATCTTTCATTAATTTATGTTTTCTTTATATCAATCTTGTAGGATCTTGTAAAAATGTTACATGAAAAGGATTTTATAGATTGGGTGTGTGTTATATGTTATTTTATTACAACTTAGTTTTTGTGATCTGTTCGTTCTAGTCATTTAGTGCATTATGAGTAACTCAAATTTTGTATTAATCTGTAGTGTGTTTACTTGTGTTGGTCTAACCGAAATAGTAAAATGTATAAAATAATAGTATAGTGTGTTACTCGGTTTAACCAAATAGGTAAAAAAGTAACCAAAAACCGAGCTGAATAAGTTACCTTTATTCGTTAACCGAACCGTCTTGGTTTGGTTATGTTATTTGGTTTTGGGATATTTTGACACCCTTATATGTGTGCCCTGTCGCCTAAGTTTCTGGATCTGCCATTGCTTGGAAGCATGTTTGTCTTTCAAAACAAGGTCGGTCCTTAGCTGCACCCTTATTTCGTTTTGGAATTCTTTTGATATCCTATGTGATGTGGGCTTGATGGTTGACTTGTTTTCATTCAAAAGAACTGATTGTGTTTCACTCTCATTTACAGGGTATGACTCTCGTTTCATGTTTTCTTGTTTTGTTTGATTTGCCTTTATATTTCACTTGCATATAATATCATCTCTCCATATATTTCCAGGAGCATCTGTTAATTGTTTGCGAACTTCTCAAGGCAAACTTATACGAATTTCATAAGTTCAATAGAGAATCTGGAGGAGAGGTTTATTTCACAATGCCAAGATTGCAGGTTTGTGGGCCCTCTTTTTCCACCTTTCTTATGAGAAAGATGCCAGAGTTGGGTTCCGGTGGGAAGTTGAGTGAACGTGAGAAGTGGTTTTCAACCGTTGGATGCACATTAGGATGAGATGCACCCATATAAGATGCACTTGATCAATTCCCTTCTAAAGCACAATTCATGGGAAGGATGAGATTAAAAGTGGTCGATGGTTCAGATCCACTTCTCACGTTAACTCAACTCCTCACACGATCCTTCACCAAACATACTAATAGAACATTCACATTGCTTTCTGTTCATCTATGCAGTCAATAACCATCCAATGCTTAGAGGCACTGCAGTTTTTGCATGGTCTCGGGCTGATACATTGTGATTTGAAGCCCGAGAATATTTTGGTGAAGAGTTACAGTAGATGCGAAGTGAAGGTCATTGATCTTGGAAGTAGCTGTTTTGAATCAGATCATCTTTGCTCGTATGTCCAATCTCGGTCCTATCGTGCACCAGAGGTTATTTTGGGGCTTTCTTACGATAAAAAGATCGATATCTGGTCTCTTGGCTGCATCTTGGCTGAACTTTGCACCGGAAATGTGAGTATTTGCATCACGGTAACATATGACGTTAAAGTATCCAAATTGCTTAGACGGTTCGTGTAATGTTTCTTAGAGTTTTATATACGGTTAAGTACACTAAAATGTATCCAAGTTGTCAGCTTTTATCATTGAATGTACTCAACTTAAAGACTTACCATTGTATGTATTCAACTTAAAATTTTGCTATTTTGCAGGTTCAGTATATTAAATGGTAAGTTTTTAAGTACATTAAATGGATACATAGAATGGTAGTTTAGTACATAGAATGGCAATTTTAGGAGGTTCGGTATATACAATGGTAAGTTTTTAAGTTGAGTACATACAATGATAAAAGGTGACAACTTGGATTACATTTTGGTGTACTTAACCCTTTTATATATATAGGGTCTGGTTCAAGGGCTACAAAGTAATTTGTGCATAGACCCTCGTTGCCCTTCATCTAGACTGTATGCATTTTTGCATAGAAGTAATTTGTAACATGCACATGTGCATAAAAACCAAAAAACAACTTAATTTACTTCTAAGCACAAGTGTGTACTGTCCAGATGAAGGGCTATGTTCTCAGTTTTCCCTTTTTTTAAGGTTTGCCTTTGAACCTCCCTCTATATACACATGTATGCATACATAAGCTAACATTTTATATGCATTAATTAAAATAAATAAGGGCCCAAATCAAAGTAAAATAAAAGCCTAAAAGAGACAAAAATGTAAGCATTGGATTCAAAATAGGCCCAACTGAGAATATCTTGTATTACGGACCGCTATTTTACCTCAAATATCAGTGAGATAGCGATAAATTGCGCCGGTATTGTCGAAACCTAAATTTCCACCGCTATTTTACCACCGTTATTTTGCTTATGACCGATAAACCCACCACCACCACCGACAAACCTAAATTTCCACCGTAATTTTCCCACCACCACCGTGAGTTCCCCACCGTAAACCCACCACCTAGTTGAACTCTCCGGCGTCTATTCCGGCAAAAGTCCCCTCTCTCACCCTCTTCTCCGGCTTGTATTTTCGTCCCCACCGCCACTCACCCATCTCCAGCTACCAAAGCACACACAGCAGGACCACCCTTCTGTCGATCTTCTCTTCCAAACCCCCACTGATAGGAGTCCTATTAAAACCCGAGTAAGCTCGAGCTCGGCTCATTTAAGTTCATAAAGCTCGAGCTTGGCTGGCCTACTAAATCCTTGACGAGCCGAGCTCGAGCTTGATACATAAAGCTTAATATGTTTTTTATTATTTATTATTTAATATATATTTATATTATATATTAATTGAGGCTCGTTTAGGCTTGTGAGCCTAATCGAGCTTAATCATAAAGGCTCGATCGAGCTCGGCTCGGGCTTGTTTACTCAAGCTCAAATCGAGCTTTTAACGAGTCGATCACGAGCAGCTCGGCTTGCTTACACCCCTATGTGATTCCGCTAGATGAAGCTGAATATATCATTACATGATGCTTTTGGTTCTTTCTTTGCTTACAAAAACTGAAATGAGGTTTCGAATGTTGTAGGTTCTCTTCCAGAATGATTCCCCAGCTACGTTACTTGCTCGAGTGATTGGAATTATCTCTCCGATTGGCCAGGACATGCTTGCCAAAGGACGAGATACGTACAAATATTTTTCCAAAAACCATATGCTTTATGAGCGTAACCAGGTACCATACTTATTATAATGTCTCATTTTCTACAAGTTTAATAGTCGAATTTTGTTTATTATTATTATTTTTGTTGCATTTTTGGGGTGCGTTTGGTATGCTGGATAGGACACCGAGTGGGGCAAAAATGATTCTTTTTTGTTATACCAAAATGGGTGGAACAAACCAAAGGGTCATTGGCCTCACAATATTCAGATTATGTATATATCCCAACCTCCATGGAGGTAAAGGGTTCGGGCCTCAGTGTTTGAGTATTTCCCGTGTATAAATATATGTACTTAAAAAGGGAACAAAAATAAGGGAAATGAGACAAGATTGATAAATTATTAAACTACACATGTCGAATTAAAACACTAAAACCTTGCATAATTTTTTCACCAGTTTGCCTCACTCTTGTTGATCCTGTTCTGTTCAGTCATGTCTGCTTACCAAACACACACTT
Organism: Carthamus tinctorius; assembly: GCA_001633085.1. Classification (NCBI taxonomy): domain Eukaryota; kingdom Viridiplantae; phylum Streptophyta; class Magnoliopsida; order Asterales; family Asteraceae; genus Carthamus; species Carthamus tinctorius. The sequence goes on along the minus strand of LUCG01083645.1, from coordinate 1,609 downwards.
CATGTTTTACGTTGTTGATTTTCCACCTTTCAAATTTTTTACAGAATCGTTCCTCCCTACATTTACTTTTACTTTGCATATGTTAAAACGTAATTCTTTTTGTTCCCTTTTATACCCCTAGTGGTGCAAGCTATATATTTGTTATTACTTATTCATAGCATATGTTTATTTACCGAAAATTGCATTGGTTTTTTGTTCAGGATACAAACAGATTAGAGTATCTGATTCCCAAGAAGACGTCGTTAAGACATCGATTACCGATGGGTGACCAAGGGTTCATAGACTTCGTCTCTCATCTGCTCGAAATTAACCCGAAGAAACGGCCTTCAGCCACAGAAGCTTTGAAGCACCCATGGCTGTCATACCCTTATGAACCAATTTCTTCTTGAAACAACCCAAGACTCAGCTCGGGTGATAATTACAAAAATGCCCCTCGGTCGTTGGGTTTCTGGATGCTTTAAGACGTGTAGAAGAAGTTGGATCGAAAACCCGCTGACCAATTGTTACCAAATTGTATTTATATTTTTGCATAACCACGATTGTGATGTTGAAAGGAGTTTGTATGTTTAGGGGTTTATCTTGTTGTACATATGATATTGTGCTACTATGTGTTTTAGGGTCATTTTGGTAATTAGTTACTTAGTGAAAAATTAGCATTTTAACCAAATTTTGGGTTGGCTTTGATTCATGTAGTTGGAGCCAAAATGGAAGGGTGTTTGTTGAAATTGTACTAGATTTGGTCTTGTATGGTTTGGTTTCGTTCAAACCGGTTGAATCTGAACAAATTGAAAACGTATTGGTATCTGGGTTTTCGTTAAACTGAAACAATTTCGTTTCTTATTCAACTTTTACGTAATGTTGGCATTGGATAATGGTAAACTTGTTATACGTTATGTTTCAACCCATTTGTGATCCGGTGGTAATGGTACCCGTTTGATGATCATGATTATGGTTCAATGTCTCTCATGTAGGTTAAGTGAGATCAAATATCTTGGTGGTGGCAAATGCCAATGGTGGTCGATGATGACAACGGTGGAGGTGGTGAAGACATGTGATCGTTGATGTATATATAACTGTAATTTGTGGATTTCTTATTTCGGCTATATGGATTATGGTATTGCGAAATTCTCTAAAGACGTAATCAGTAAGAACAGAAAAACGTTCTTGAAGGAATACCACTTATCTAGAAGATCATTGGTCAAGACCTATTAACCGGTTTAAAGAGAGATTCAGAAGAAATTTCAAGTGGTGTCACTATAGCACACAACAAAACAAAATAATGGAACATTATAGATTGTAAAGAAGTTATTCTATGGCAGAATAAGGTTATATTGAACCCCACTAAGGGGACGTTTGGTTCGCTGAAATCCTTGAGAATCTGGAGGAATTGGAATCCAATTCCCAGATATTCTCATGTCTGGTTGGTTATTAAGGATGAAATTGGAATCTGGATGAGAGAATGAATTCCATCAGATGAGGGAATTTAGAATCTTGCATATGGAAGAAATTCAAATTACATAGACTTAGGAGACAAATTACCTTTTTACTCCTCAAATCATTATTAACCCTTCAAAGCACATATATAAATCTCTCTCTCTCTCTCTCTCTT
>LUCG01083634.1:0-13067 GCA_001633085.1 Carthamus tinctorius | reverse complement strand
TAGGTCCCACTTTCAAAGATTTCAATAAACCACAGGGACCAAAATTAGAGTTTACTCTATATAAATTGACCATTCAATAAACTTACTTTTAAAAAGAATATGAAATATTTATTATACTTATAAAATGTTAGATTCTATGGTAACATCCGAATATAAATCTTTGAAATGGTTTATCCGTCCACAAGTTGGTAAATAAAGATGGTGGGAGAATCTAAATGTCATCTCTCAGCCAATAGGAGGCCTCGGATTTAGCCTTGACCAATCATCTTCTGTTATTCTCTGTTTTCTTTTTCATAATTTTTTTTCTTCACACATATCCAAAAAGTTATATAATTTTTTTAACAGCAGATAAACTCATATACACACGTTCTTACGGTATCCGGGATCCATTTGGACGGGACGAATCTACATCGGTCTCAAATCGGCTCGAAGGCTGACCCAGAATTTGGAACTCTACTTGCTGTCGCGGGGTTTCGAACCCGGGTAGTTAGGGATACTATCCACTGACCCCTCCAGAATGTTACCTCTATCACTGAAATAGACAGTTTTGTTAAAAAAATTATATAATTTTAAAAACAATATTTAACAAAACATTAATTTTATAAAGAACAATGAATAATGTTTATTTTTTAATTGGTGGGGACTATCATACTAATGGGTGTCAATTATTTGTGACAAATGGGTCCAACCATGCCCACTCTACTACACTTGTCTTCCAACTTGTATTTTATTATTTATTTGTTTTGGTTTATTTAGTAATTATATCAAGAAGGGTATTTTAGTCATTTTAGATATAACTTTTATTAGTGTTTAACAGATACGTGTTTTAATAACACCATGCTTAAAGGAGGATCGAAAATTACATACCAACATGTTGTCAACTTGAGCATGTATTGTTGCTTTTATAAAGGAACAATTTAATTGCTCCAACTGTAGTTGAAGATTCCATAATTGATAGCATCATATTGCTTTCTGATTTGTTTTTAGAGTAAAGATAAACTTGTTTAAAAATTCTTATACCATTGATCTGTCTCAAAAAGCAGAGGTTTTATATTTAATCAAGTTCATGTACTAAAAAACATTATCAAATGAGGTTGTTGATGTGTTTACCTTTTTATACCCCTAATAAAGTGCTGGTTGCGCAACTATATCGATCTTGGTCTTGACATAATTGTTTTTGAAAAGTCTCATCGACCAATTACTTGTAACAAGTATGGAACAAGCATCCGAAAGTACAACACCAAACAAAGAAGCGAGAAAAAGATGTTTTGTAATGATTTGTTTGATGGGTGGTCTATAATCTTTAGAGATCACGAAAATTACTATACATATTATATCTATTGTCCATCAATACGCTCATCAAACTTAGCATGGTAAGACAAAATTACTACCATATCCTCATGGAGTTGCTTCAGATAATTAAAAGAAGTGAGGTAATTTAAAATCAACTTCTTTGTAGCATACCCAAAATTTTCAACCAAAATTTGCACTACAATTTTTTTTATACTAGTCTCTGAAGGTGTGTGCATACATATATTTTTCATTGTAGACACTTTGAATGGTCACAACTTTTGAAACTTGTCTTTAAGAAAGTGTTTTGATGTGCGTTTACCGTGACTTGAAAAATCAAAATCATAAGTTCATAACCATACAAACAGGTAATTAAAGTTAAAGATAATCAGACAATTCTACATGTATATCATTAATCAATTTTCTTATATCAAAATCTAATTATTTTTATCACAAATGGGCATTTCGCATTTATCTTGATCTTTTCTTTGAACAATTTAAACTGTTACAATAATTGCTTTGGACATATATCCAAACACCCTAAATGAAAGTCATCATATGAAATACACAGTAAGATAACATTTATCCATATATAAGATTGTAAAAGAAGCAAAAATGTGCATCAATTGGCCGTCTTGGATATTAGATTCAATAAAATGTAGTTTCTTGAATCTTTGAAGTATACAACGAAAAGCAAAGAAAATATCAGTAAAAATTATGCAAATTATAGAGCATATACCTATAAAGCAATAATACTTATACCTTTTGCCGATCCATGTAACTGTCCTTCCGAGACATGAGCATACGAACAAAGGACTAAGGAGATATACGATACATGATTTCGATATCTCTTTTAAAAATGTTATGTTAAAGTAAACAAGAAACTTATACCAATTATTGTGTCAGTTTTCTGATCTAAAGTTTTATTACACAAAATACTTCGAGTTTTATAAAGTTTAAAACCATATGAATAACGGGGTCATTTAAATCATTACAAATGATTTATGGATTCAAAGTTGGACCCTATATGTCCAATGGTCCATCCCATATAGTCTGAATTTGAAAGGTCAATGTGGGGTTTTGAAACCGACTTTTCACGGGAAATCCATTTATTAAGGAAAAAAGGAGTACAAGAAATAGGAGTAGGAGCAAGTAGCCAAGTAAAAAAAAAAGTAGGTTATTGAATCTCTTTTTAAGTGGTTAGAATTTATTCTGCGTGTTTTTTCGGGTCCTTTTGAAAAGTAATTATCGAATCTCAAAGTTAAACGAAGTAAAGTAAAGACATTTGGTTGGTTATGAAGTATTGTAATATGCGTATCTATGAATCTTGTTTTCTTTAAGAATATTACATTAGGTTTTCTGTAGGGCTTTATGTTTTAGGTTGGTCAAAAGGTTTTGCTGTACCTATTACACATAGCAACAGTTGTAGTAACTCTTTTTGTGAATTATTGTTTTTTTTTCGTGTCATATCTGATTTGGGTATACAAGAACTCATAAAAAAAACCAAGAAGTTTTGGTCAGTATTTTCTAGAGGTGTGTATAACCCATAAAATTTTAGTAATTGACAAGGGGTGCAAAATGGAAAACCCAATAGTGTAAGATATGTTAGGGAGTTATGGTGTCACTAATCACTATGGCAAATTTTTTGATATGTCATTACCTATAAATTATGAATACAAATAACATTTTTTCAAGTCTTTCTCTTAAATCAATAGACTTTTAACACATTATTATTACTTTATTAAAGAGAGAATGAGATGATGAATGGAATAAATATATATCAAATAAATGTTTACTAAATAAATTGCAATTGTGTCATAAAATGATAACATGAAGTTTAATATTAGATGAGGAAAACTTAACAACTACAAATAGAGGATTTGAAGTTACAAGATCTAGAAATGTTCAATTTGCATATTGAGTTTAAGCCTTGATTTTCTTGTTTATTTAGACTTAAGGATCAGTGCAAAGGATTGGAAAACATTAATGGTGTCTCAATGGGACAGTCTATCAGTTAAGGCTTATGGAAAGTGTAACAACCAACCCAAGTTCGAAGGGGGTGAGCAACCAGGAGCCACTGAATGTTAATCCTAAGGGAGCATGCTTTAGCTCTCGGTAAAAATTATTAAGGATATAGTCTCAGCAAAACCCAGATGAACCTTATAAAAAAAAAACATTAATGGCACTGGGCTGAACATGGGTGATTTTATTGGGTTGGAAGAATGGAAGGATTGGGCCAAGAAAGTTTCTTTTAGAGTTTGGACTATTGGCTATTTGGGTTGAATGACCTCCATTTTGATATTTGCTTCATCAATAAAAGAGTAATAAAAAGAGGGGATATATTAACATGATTATTGGATATTTATGTTATTTGTTAAATGCAATAATGAAGTATTTTAAAGCATGCAAAACACATGAATATGATTATTGAATACTTATGTTATTTGTTATTTGTTAAATGCAATAATGAAGTATTGTGTGTGTTATTTGTTTCATAGAGAGAGATTATTAATCAAATGCGAGTTGCAAGCAACTTACAACATCGAACTTTATCTAAGACACAACCAAAATAGAATATGATCGAACTTTGCTATTTTTGTAAATCAAGATAGGTGGATAGAAAAAAACCCTTGGACTATTTGAGGTACAACTTCTCTGATATGTATCCTAGGCTAGTTACTTGGTATATCAGAATGTCCAGTTCAGAAATAAGTTGTTTGCAAGCCGGTGCAACAACCTACCTAGGGTTGCAGCTCCATCAAGTTAAATAACAAATAATGAACTAATAATTTTAAATTAATTGCAAACACATGCCATTGAATTATGTGACCATGCTACACGACTTGAAGTCAGGATCCTAGTTTGCTTGCTTTCATTTGATTTCCCGATGCATGCTATAGCTCGCGAAACTAGGTTGAGCAAGCACTTGTCAACTAAGGCATCCAATCATAAGTTGCTTTCCAAGATCCCTAGTTGTGGATTTATGGAACATCAAAATAAAAACCATAACCATGGTTGTTAAAATGTTTATATTCAATAATCATTGAGCTGTATCATATGTATATATAAAAAAAATATTAAATTGTATTTTACTTGCCTTATGTTGCTTTTTAATTACTAAAATTTGTGCATTGTCACACATCGAAGGCAAAATTTCACAAAACACGTCGTCTACTATGTTCAATGATTAATGTTTGTATCACGCAATTGATAGTGTAACTCATATTTTTCTTTAAATTCTTTTCCAGTAAATTTCAACTCAAAAAGTAATCGTTCAAAAATAAAGAGTTTGAGGTGGAAATTACAAACATGATAATTTAGAGTGGATCATCAAAATACTCTACTTTTCTCGAGCCACCTCAATGAAACGATCTATTATAATGGTGTTTTGTTAAGATAGAATAAGAATAACAGTACAATATTTATGTAAAACACTTTCTCTTGACAAAAATTGGAATGTATCTTCAACACACTTAATAAATCACTTATAGTAAATGAAACTTCGATGATAACCAAACAAGTAACTTGAATTTGAAATTTGAAAGTGTGTTTAAGTTCTCTCAAATATGATGGAATAACATTAATAAAGAGAGCGGAAATTTGTTTGATCTAAGTTGTGTAGTTATTAAATTGAAAGCCAAAACATCAACTTATAGTCCAAAACAAATGTCCAATTTTGAGGTTTGTGGACATCCATATGGACACATATGTGGTGTTTGAAGTTTGACTATTTGTGAAATCTGATAGTTATACACAATCTACTTAAGGGTGCGTTTGGTTTGTAGGAATGATATGAATTTGGAAGGATTTGAAATTCAAATCCATCCCGCATTTGGTTTGCAGGATTGTCAGGATTTGAAATTCTAGAATTCCTTTGAAATCCCTCAAACATACGATTTTGAAATCACAAGAAGGTAACTAGGATTTCAAGGGATTTCGTAGGATTTACATATAACAATATTTTAAAATGCGTTAAACAAGTTTGTTTTCTAATAATAGGTTTAATTATACTTTTAATAATCTTTTTTATAATTAACAAGAATTCAAATTAATTCACACACAAAATATTCTAAATCCTTCCAAATCTAAATCTATCCAAATCTAAATCCCTACATGAAATCCAATCCATTCCATTCCATTCCATTACTACAAACCAAACCGACCCTTAGTCACGCTAAAAACATTGCAAATTTTATGTTGCAAATGTCCAAGATACCTCTGTTGTAGACGCATATATTAGGTCCGAACATATCTCCTTGTCCCAACATGTAATTCAACACTTTGTTTTAAAAATATCCATTTTTTTAAAAAACATCAAAAAACGTCGTACAAACTTATCATAACACTTTTAAATATAACATACAGATGTTAGATCCAATAAAATTTAATTTTTATAAGTTTTACTTCATTATTGGTGTCAACTATGTCAATTATTTAATAGTGACAACTGGGTCCAAACATGCCCATGCTGCACTAGTCTTCCAAGTTGCATTTATTTATTACTCGTTATTCACATATTTGGTTCTTTCCCACTTAGATATATGAAAAATGGCTACTTTAGTTATTGCGATTTTAATTAGTTTTGTAATAACATGCTAAAGAAGACAATTAAAAACTATGTCTAACAACTTCGAATCAAAACGATACATTAGGGTTCGGTGTATCGGGTTCGGTTTTCGTTCGTAAAATAAATACATACATATATATCATAAATATGTACGTATGTTTCAATACGAAAAAAAAATTAATATTTTCTGGATGATAAAAACGAAGTTTTCATGAATCTCTAAAGGTTAATATAGCCATTTCTGATCATCCAATCCATACTCCAATGGTTGTTCACATTCTTTAGCGACCAATAAGCCCAACCGAAGCTCGCACGTCCCCACACCTCTAGTTGCGCCTTCGAAAATCTCTGGAAGTCTTGTTTCGTAGCTCCTCGTACTTGCCACTCGGCCACCCATTCCCCTACACGATAAAAAATCAGACCATCGTTTCATCGATTTAGAACGTGTCATGAGGTCGCGAATAACGTACCAACAAAAGTTAGCGGTCCATTTGTTGTCGTGATGGCTTGTATGTCAGCCGAACGGTTTGTTTGGATAAAATCAATGTTCTCTTCTACGGTCATGTTGTTGAAAACATCCGAAAAGAGGTTATAGTAATGAACATCAATGACAACGGCATCCATGCCACCGGCAACAGGAAAGAGCTCTTTAGGATCACCACCAAGTCGGTTCGAGAGAACCACAAAGGCATTAGGAGCATGTTTTCGTACGACTTTATAGCCAGCCTCGTAGTACTTGGTCAGTACGCTTAGCGGGACTCCTGGTGCACGAGGCTCGTTTATGAGCTCAACCGCATATAAACTTGGATTTTTTGCGTACCTATATATATAAAAACGCGTTGGTTAATTGGGATTAGAACAGAACATGCTCACTTTGTTCTGATCAACACTGTTCTGTTAACTGTGGGTTTTCGAGCCAGCCTACGCCAGCATATTATTTATTAGGGTGGACATAGCTTATACCTGGCGGTAAAGAACTCTATGACGTCAACAGTTTGTTGTATTGTTTCTTCGGTTAAGCCCCATTCGACAAAACCGTCCCTACTCGAGCTATGCTCCCAACCATTTTGCGACCCGGGAGCAGCATGTAGATCCAATATCACCTTCAAGTTATATTTCCTATGTCAAGAAGATCGTCGATTATAAATTTGTTTATACAATTAAGAACAAGAAATTACGCTCGAAACAAATGAAGGTACGCATACTTTGCCCATAAGAAGGCATTATCGAGGGCGTGCAAAGATCCTCCTACGTATGGCTTAGGTGGCGTCGGATCGCTGGCGGTCCACCATCCTACCGGAATTCTCACAGAGTTTAATCCGCTGCTTGCAATGAAACCGAAATCTTCTTCTACTATGAATGTGTCCCAATGATCCTAAAAAAAAGAATCAAAGAAATATCTGAATTTGTAGAATCTCCGACAATTTTGGGGGCTAAATATGGCCCCCACTTAACTGTCCCCAGACATGCGCACGAGAAGACTTAAACTTAGTTAGGACGCTATAAACCCCCGAACGATAACCAATCCATCACTGCACCGGAAAACATCTTATGATATCTTTGACTAAAATACTATATAGGTTTGAATATAGGAATCTTTGACTAGAATAAGATTGAGAAGTCAAAGCCTTTGCTTTCCAAACTTATTGAGATGATTTTGACTTGTATTTTTGGGCAGCAATTGATGACTTATTTTCACAATTAAATGCTTTATTTTGTAGGTTAATTAGTAGACCTTTCAAATAAAATCAAAAGTAAAATAAATCTTACTTTCATGATTTTTGGTGCTTTGGTTGGACCATAGCCATTGGTCACTTGGTACTCTCCACGCAATGTTTCGACTTTCGTCATCTCGAAAACCGAAGGATCGTCGTCTCGCCATTGCCCGTCCCCGTTTGCATCGGCCGTAACCGAATCCTCGGTTTTTGCCTATACATTGTCATACATATGTTACTGAATGAAAACGATGAAAATCATCTTTTAAAAGTTAACACACGTATATATATAATAGTTAAATTACGAATTGGAGGAGGCAAAAGAACCTGCAAGAATAACCCATTTGGTGCTTTAATCCGAACATGACTTGAGTCGTCAGATTTTCTAACGATCTCGAAAATACCAGATGTTTCAGAATTTGTTGAGACCGCGACCAAGTTGATTCCGTTGGAGTCAAGTCCTAGAAACTCTTTATTAAACACACGTAAGTGAAAACTGGTCTCGTTGATCCTCCACAACTACACGAAAAACGCAAATCAACTATTTAGTTAAACCCCGAAAACTGTCATTACAACGTAAAACTGAGTTGTCAAATTAATATAATTCAAGATAATCGTAATTCACTTGAAAAATATGTAGTCAAAAAATCTTTTATTGGCAATGTGATTACCCGAAAAGTTTCCCACCCGGAAGCAGATGAACGGTTTGCAACGATGATTGTACCTCCACCGAGCTCTGCACAAAGGAATTTCCCGATCGTTGTCGATTTGAATTGAAGCCCGGCTCCATCCTAACGATGATTTTATAATCAATTAACAAGAAATTGGCATATAAATTGAAGTTTTTATGTTTCTTTATCACTTTTAACTTGTTTTCATGTGCAAAAATACAAGTTAATATTAAGTAGAACGAAACGAGACACAGGGATCGATATCGAAAACAGTTTCTGTTTCCGTGTTTTGTGAAAACACGTAAAGATTAAATGGATTGAAAACAAACCAAGAAATCTTTGTTTGGGATGGAATCAAAGAGTGAAGGTTTCATCCAGCCTTCGGTAACGAGCCATCCTCCGAGATTAACGGCTTTGATCATCTGATTGTTTGAGCTCATGGTTCTTCCATTGTTGGAGATGAACATAGCAAATACAGAAATGATTCCAAATAGCTGAGTTTTTGTATATGATGTTTTCATTTTGATCTTTCTAATTTGAGTGGAATGCTCTCCTCAAGAAAAGGTGTATATATAGGGACAAGGTCTCTGGAAGGGGTCAACAGTGCTGCGGCGGATTGGTTAACACTCGGGGGTTCATGTCCTAACCGAGTTCGAACCTTCCCGTGCACATGCATGATGACATTTAAGTGGGGCCCATGTTTAAGCCCCCAAAATTACCAGGGATTAGTCGGGCTTTGAGCCGGACGCCTTAAAAAAAAGGTCTGGAAGGGTATTTTGGTAACCATGCTCCCATATACATTTATTATTATCCTAAATAAATATGTTTCCAGTTTTCAACTTCAACATTTTGAGAAATAAATTTTTTTTTTGAAAACAAGGAGGTTTGCTGTGGTCAACGATGTTTAAATGTTGACTTGCATACGGAAAAGAGGGTATGCACGTGCTAATTTATTTCCTTTTTAGGTCCCGAATCTTATTGTTTTTTCTTACCGTAGTTAAACACACATATGTTCAGATTAAAGTCGAAAAGGTATTCGGGATCTATTCAAGCACCTGACTAATCCTTTCGACCATGAAAACCATTAGCGGCCCATAGCTTCGGCCATGCCCGGTTCGAAGGTTGACCCATGAACTAGAGTGTCGCCTCCTGTCCTACCTTATTGGCATATTACTTAGTTATTTTCTATTGAACACTATTCAAAATAAAACTAGTTCTTAATAGAAAAATACAAACATCGTATTAGAGCATTTGTAGTAAACATTTTATATTTTCTCTTTCTTCTTTTAGTTTTGAACATTTTTCAATTTAGAAAAAAGTTTTACGCTATGATTGGCAAACTAGCTAATAAGCTACCCGTTGAACAAATTATGTTTGACAAAAACTAGCTTATAGGTATGTAAAATTACAAAAGAAGGGTATATTGAAGTATAATAATTAATATTAATAAGGGTATAATTGGAAAAAGCCCCAAAAAGCTACCTCCAAGTAGCTAATAAAAAAGCTAGCTTATAAGCTACTTTTTGCCAATCCAAACATGTACACCAAAAATAAGCTAGCTTATAAGCTAGTTTTGGTTTACCAAAACACTGCCTTAGCATATTCTGTTAGAGCAATATTTTCCTACTACTAGAAGCAAAGGTATTGCAGACAACATAAATAGTCGGTTAACTGTTGAAATTAAACAGACTATACTGACGGTTTTTCGACAAAAACGAGCGTCGATAAAAAGTTGGTAGGTAAAAGCTACTGACAGTTTTCTGACAACCTTTAACGATAGCTTTCTGGCGGTTCCATTTACCGATGGCTTTCCAAAGGTTCTTCGACGACTAAATAAACAATAAAAAATAAAAAGGAAACTGTCCGTAAATTCCGACTGTTTTTAGCCATTGATACCGCCAAGAGTAATGCACACTTTTTAGTTTTTAGTAGTGTCCTAAATCTCTAAAATTTCTTAAAATACATAATTATTGGGGTTTCTCTTAGCAACTGGTTTATTAAACATAAAAGATCGAGCTGAAATATTAATCAAGACCAATTCCTGCACATGATAAATTACTGTTTCACATTCAAATTATTCCAGAAATACAACATTTCATTTTTAATTTTTTTTGAACGACAAGTTAACGCACACACATGTTCCAACGGTATCAGGCCTCCTTACGGGTGATTCTACTAATCCGCTACGACCGGACCCAACCTATGGCTGAACCTGACCGGCAGGTTTTTAGGGGCCCTATGGACCAACCCGAACCCGGCTCCGAAGGACCAGATCGAGAGTATGGATATATCAGAAAATTGTTGCCCGTGGAAATCAAACCCTGGTATACACCCTCAAGAATGTTACCTATCTAACTGATCTAGCCGCCTTTGACTATGTGGTTCACCAGTATCGGTTATAATTCAGACATAAAACCTATAAAACCAAATTATCTTGGATTAGACAAATATTATTTTAACGTATTGGCAATTAATGGTGTTAAATATCGTTGACATATCTTTCTTTGGCCTAAAAGTCAACTTCTAGAGCCTTTGGCAGCCATCATTTGACCATAACAAAATTGGAATTTTCTTCTAAAAGTTTACAATGAAACCGACGAGAATAGTCTTCCATTCATACAAAAAATGTTTGAGTATGTACTTTTTTTTTATTAACGAGTATTAGGAGGTGTTTGGTTCATGTATTTTGATGGAACGAAAAGAAATTTTTATGGATGATTCCGTTGACCAACTTCGAAATTTCATGTTTGGTTCAGATGAAAAAAGTGATGGAAGTCTTTGAATTTCATTAAATTCAATAAATTAAAGAATTCATCGGTCCTTGACTTAAGTGAAAGGATTGAATTTCATCTTTTTGCATACTTTTAACCAACACTGTAAAGGCCTGAAACTAAAAACAAACATACATTAATCAAAGGAAGATACCAACGATTTAAAACTCAAAATCTCATCACATATAAAAGCCCAACCGGCTAACTAGTGATCCAAACACAAGTTCAAGTGTAACGTTTAAATTTCAAAGATAGCATTCTCTATGTTCGCTGCGGAATCGTACTAATACAGCTGAGAATTATTGGAAAGATACTAAATGCTAGGATATAAAATCTTCTAGCTACTACCTCGCTTTCCCTTTTCCCTTAGAGTTCCCCTCAATAGCGTACCTTCCTGAAAAGGGTTTTAAAATTTAAAAGAGAGAGTTAGACCGATGGTCTAGTGAATTCCCCGAGGAAAACGTTAGTATAAAACATCTAAACTTTGCAAGAAATAGTAATCAACAAGGTATCAGCTCATAACCTTCGTTTCCACATAAATAGAGTTTGGTCGTACATGGTAGGCAACCCCATCGCATTCCCTTCGCGATGATATTTATCCCACACCAAAGGGTGCCCCCTAGACCATAAAACATATTCATGGTTTAGGCATTCACATCATCCTTCCCACGAGGTCAAATAACCCCGAGGTACTCTACCATGACAACGTACTCAAAATCCAACAATCTATAATAACATTTAATTTCACAAATCGTTCGTAATTCAACCAAATAGCAATTTCATAAGCATCTTACGAAAGAAATGGGTTTTAAACATTTAATCAACTTCACATAAAAGGGTTTGAGAGTAGGGAACTCACCTGATGCTCGACGACCCAAATAAACTCTTAAAACGTCGAAATAATTCACACCGAAACCTGAATTGAATACATATCATAAGGTATTAAAACCCTTCTAAAACCCCTTAATCTTTCTCTAATAATGCCCTTAGATGAACCCCTAAGTTAGGCCTCGAATCCGGCGCAAAACGAAGAAAAAAGAAAAATCTCAAAAGCTGAAACAGTAGAATCGGTGCCACGCGGGCAAACTCGCACCTAACCCACGGAAGACTGAACACAACACGCTGGCAGGTTGCCCCGTGGCCTAACCCGCGCGCGAACCCGCGTACGCGCCTGTAACAGCCCCTACGCGACTTCCTTCCAACTTTTCTCCATTTTCTTGATTTCAAGGTTTCTAATCTGACATTTATGTTCATCTAAACTACACCCAATCAAAATCCAAACATAATAATATCATTTATATATCAAATCCCCATAGAAGAATGGGTTAAATTTTCCCCCAAAACTATATAAAACTTATAGAAAACTAATGAATAGGGGATTTTACCCCAAACCTACATTTGATTACCAAAACCCCAATCTATGGGAGGAAAATTACTATTAAAATGATTAAGAAATGAGATGGCATCATTCCCAAAGATCCTTAATTCATTTCTACGGATTTAAGCCTAATGAACTATGGAATATTTGAAATCCATCAATTGAAGAGGATGATCCAATTTCCATGGAATGATCCAATTTCCATGGAACCCATGGGGAAAAGAAGAGTAGATTCATACCTCAAGATCCTTGCTCATTTGATTTCCAAATTGAAATTCCACAAGCTCCAAATCCTTCAATTCATCATCTTCCCGTATTTCTCTCCAACACACCCAAAATATCAATCTTCCTTCTAATGGTTATGAGTTGAGCCCTAAATCACTAATTGAGTGCTTTATTTACACTTATGCCCCCCTGAAATGGCAAACTTAAACATTAGGCCACCAAACTTCGTAAATTTAAAATAAGCTAGGATTTGGGATGTTACAAACACTACCTACCCACTCACCTAGCCCCCCTAACCACGACCATGTTACTATATTGTCATTGTCACGCCCCAATCCACCACCACGACACCACCACACAACTCACAACTGCCACCCACCGTCCCAGCCTACCCACCCTGCACCCATAGGCTACCCCACCTACCAACTACCATGCCAATATAGCCGTCAC
>LUCG01083628.1:0-15847 GCA_001633085.1 Carthamus tinctorius | reverse complement strand
ATAGGGACCAATAGTGTAATTAAGTGTAAACCACAAGGACCAAATATGTAATTTACTCTTTAAACAATTATCAAAAGACCATATTTTAATTTACATTATATCACAAAGATATAATAACCTTTTAATCCATATTACTTAATTATTATGCATTAAACCATTTAACAACTGTCCAATAGGTTTACATGACACTTTTAGACATTCTAACAAGTTTTTTAAGACGCTTTTAAAATTATGTATAAACCCATTTTTTATAAAGACACTTTTCCAGACTTAGCAAAAAATAGTCCTCCAGTGTTGTGGCGGATTGGTTATCGCTCGAGGGGTTCATAACGCCCTAACCAAGTTTGAACCTTTCCGTGCGCATGTATCGGGACATTTAAGTGGGGCCATGTTTAGCCCCCAAAATTGCCGGAAATTAGTCGGGCTTTGGCTCAGACAACCTTCCAAAAAAAAAGACTTAGCAAGAAATAGCTAGTACAAGTATACAACACTTTATTTTAAAGGAATCTTAAAGAGATTATTAAAGTTCCTAAAAGTATCTAGTAAACCTATTATAACACTTTTTTTGAACGGCAGATTACACACACCCAACTAACCTACTCCTAAATCTACACCACTGTCCACGACGGGACTCGAACCCACAACCACAAGGGAGAGGGATACCTTATAAATACCAGCCCGTTGGCCGTATTATAACACTTTTACATAGGGCGCTTTATAGTTTGGTCCTATAAAATTAATTCCCATAAAACGCCCTTATTAGAACATTTAAAATATTTTAGGCATCCTATAAACTCAATTTTGTTGCAATATAACTTTTACCATAGGAATTCAGAAACAAATAAAGTTTTTTTTTTGGAAGGGTGTCCGGGCCAAAGCCCGACTAATCCTCGACAATTTTGGGGGCTAAACATGGCCCCACTTAAATGTCCCCAGGCATGCGCACGGGAAGGCTCGAACTCGGTTAGGACACTATGAACCCCCGAGCGATGACCAATCCGCCACAGCACTGGAAGACAACAAACAAAGTTATATGCAATTTTTTTATAAAAATGGAAAAGCTTCTCTAGTCTTCTTTGATATATATATATATATATGGAGAAGAAACTACAACTATAGGTAAACAAAGTTGTATGTTTGCAGAAACACCCTTCTATCAAAAATACCAAAATGAGTAACAAATAAAATGTCTGTAACCAAAGGTAAAAAAAAAACCCCTATTTTCCTTTTTCTTTTTTTGTCAATTAATCTCATAAAATTAAGAATAACCAGAACAAACAGAAAACAAACCCTCTACCTCCAAGGCGGTTGCGGTGGCGGTTGCCGGTGTTTGTTAACCGGAAAAAGCTCCCATCTGGCAGCATCCGGTTCACGGCGTTTCCCTCCGACAACACAACTCGAAGAGCCTTGAAATGACTTATTTACCCTCGAGTAATGCTCATCCATAGATCCACCAATCGGGTTCCTATTTCCTCCATCGATCACTAAACCCGTGTTCAAATCGAAGTTATGCAGCGTGGGACCCGCCCCGGTTGACCCGGATGACGAACCGGCTGCGGCCGTGTTCGTGACGAAAGGTGATGGTGGTTGATCAGAGCCCGTAATTGGAGGTCCAAGAGGGGCTCCTCTTGAATCAACCATATACGGGATTGGCACAGCGGGTGATCCATAAAAAGACATAGCAGCCGCCCCTGATGAAAATCCGTTATGCCCGTAAAAAGGTGGATTTCCGTAACTTACAGAACCTGACCGCCCGAAATCGAAACCTATCTGCGGCTCCGAGATCCTGCCACTAGGTTGAGGAGCGGAATCCCTCGTGTTCTTCACCTCGAGTTCGGTACCAAAAATGGAAATAACGGATTCATCTTGCTTACCGTATGGGAAAACCGGCTGATCGTTCAGATTCAGATCGATGTTTCTTAAAGACGGCTGTTTCGATGACGATGAAGACGAGCGGGACGGACTTTGCCACCCGTTTCGGTTGACGGGTGCTACTCGTGGGTCCCGCCTAGAATCGAAACCGATGGCTTCGGCACTTTCGTCGCCGATGCTGTTGAGATCGAACTGCATCCTTTCGGGCCTCCGAGGGCTTGCCTCCACGGAAGATTCCTCCCCGGAAGGAAGACCGGTTAAGATCGGGATTTTGTTTCGGGATAAGAAGTCGTCTATTTTATCATCGATACCTTCAGTCACGTTCAGATCAATATCGAGACAATCCGGACGTTGCTTCGAGTTATTGCGGGTGCTGAATGAATCAGAGATCCGTCGAAACGCGCTGGTTGAAGCAGATCCTTTCCATCCTAAGGCACCCTCGAATTGCAACGGGGCTGCCGGTAAGCCAGAAGCTGGAACTGCTCGGGAAGCGGAAACAACCGAGATTGTGGACGAGACCGGGTTTATCGGGTTGTCGACTTCTTCAGAACAGACTTCTTGGTTCAGATCAAATCCAGTGTTGGCTTCGGATTCTTGAGCTATCTCGGAAACTTGAGAGGCGGTGATGTCGGTTTTACAAATTTCCCGTTCAGAAACGAGGATTTCGGCATCTTTCACGGGCTGTGCTGCACCACCCCTCGACGTTTTTTCAGACCCGGAAGTGACCTCCTTATTGGAGCCGCCAATACGCGGGATTTCTTTACGATTTGTGGAATCGGGAGTGCGCGGCCTCTCACTTCCACCACCCGACGTTTTCTCGGAAGTACTACAACTCCGTTCTCGGGAATCAACTTCTCTCTGCACCTCGATCGAAACCCGTCTAGCAACCTCCATCGGATCTATCATCCCACATTCCATATCTAATATATCGCTCTTCACACCATCACCTCGAGCATTAGCATCCCTTTCACTTTGTGAATTCGAAGACGTTTTCAAGCTCTCAGCTTCGGTATGCTTCGATGGCATTGCGGTTGGGAAACGGTCTGAAGGCTCCCCGTCATCCACCATCTCTTCATCTTCGTCACCTCTCGGATCAGTCTTTCTAGAAGAATCCGGAACATTGTCAACATCAGCACTCGAGGCTATTTGCCTAGTTAAAGTATCATCGTGTGTTGATTTACTCGATGGGTCAACATGATCCAGAGGCTCCTGGCCTGTAATTTCATCTACCAATGGCATCATTTCATCTCCACGCCTTTCGACATTCTTATCTTCGTTATCATCATCGAGATTTTTGGCATCTTGTATAGCTACATTGCTAGGCTGAATCAGCATCCACCTATCACACAGCGCTTTAGCTCGGTCACGAACCACGGAACTACGATGATCAACAAGATTCTGAACAGTTCTCCCTATTCCAAAATCCGACAACCTCTGGCTATCTATCTGCAGCCTTTCGAGCGCTCTCAACAATGCAACAACCGACTCTTCCAAAAAGGCGTTGCCAGTATCGTTTACGAGCTTCTGGGCGTCCTTGAGCCACCTATCTATGAAGTAGAGTCCATTTAATTCGATAAAAAGATCAAGGCAGTTTTTATTCTCGGTGGCTGCAACTGTGGTTGCAACGGTGGACCGCTGTCTGGTTGATTCAGCAAAATTCTTGACAACAGAGTCGTTCTCCCTCTGCATAACAGTGATGAGCTCCTTAACTCTATCAGGAGATGTGAGCCCATCTTTCAGCTCGCTTAATGTGAAGAAGTCCTCCAGCGTCATAATTGCTTCACCAGACAGCTAGGAATTCCAAGACTGAACCAAAAACGAGCAGCATGCTACTACACGTCCTCTCATTGTTCAGGAATTATAAGCACAGCCGTAAAAGAATGTACCCTATACCCTGCAAACATCATATTATATATGTAGAAATTAGCACAATGGCCAGAAAAGCAGCTTCTGCATCTCTTTGCATTAATGATTGATTTATATCTTAACCGTGCTTGTTGTTCACAATCTTCCTTTTAACAGTCAATCATCACAAAGAAAGCTCCTAAAATGAAATACCCTTTTCATGATCTAATGTGTCTACGGATATCATTCCCCTGCATATGTCTGTTTGTTTAATACATAATATAGTTCAGTTTAACTTGTTTCTGTGCTATCTATTTGTTTTGTCAAAATTGATTTTCGTAATAAAATAGAAAAAGAACAGAAGAAAATGAATCATAAGAAGGGGGTTTATGATCTAGCAGGTTAAACCAACCCACTTGATCGAAAATCTATTTTGACTTATAAGCTATCATATCCAAAATTCCTGCTTTTCATCAGAGCCTTAAAACGCACGCATATAAATAAATCTTTTCCATAGAGCCAGTATGGATTATTTCTTATGAAAGAGTGGGTTATGTCATCAAAACAAAATCTGCACCCTACCTGATGAGCTAACAGAAAGACTTTAGAGAGAGTGAGAGATAGATTATATGTCCAACTTGCCTTACTGAATAATGTTTGTGCTTATTTCTGAAGTTCCTATAGGCAGTTGCACATATAATTTCCAACTACTTTCTATAAACCAAATCAAAATACAAGTGCCAGATACCATAAGAGAAAACATAACATACTCAGCTACGAAAGAAGGGGGAGGGATGCAACAAGTCAAGAATATTTTACGTAAGTTCAGTGGGGTGCAACATTGATCCAATGAACTGATCTAATTCACTTTTAATGATCATCCATTCCTGTGTTGCATTCAAATCTATATCAAATGGTACAAATAATTGAAAATAAAACTAGGACNATAGAGAGAGAGAGAGAGAGAGAGAGAGCATTAAGTAAATTATGTCAAGCTCATATGTCAAATGTGGAAAGAACAAGCAGTTTAAACATAAAAACGTCATAAATAGAGTTCATAAGTAAAATCTAAGCAGCTGCTACAGATCACAGGATAAATAATAATAAAAAGCGTTGCGTATGTTGCTTAGAAGTGCAACATCAATTGGTCAAGAGCAGATAATTCGGTATTTCATCACTCTTTGGATTCATCTTATCTTGCTTATTGTAGTTAAGTGGAAAGGAGGACATCAAGATTATCAGTTGCAGCAACTATCAACCGGAATTTTTAACATGAGATCTTAACCATGAAGCACGAGGGCAGTATAATGTAAAATAATTTAAACTTCTCATGAAATTACACCAAATTTACACGTCCTCCCTCAAAACTTCACCGCGCATTAATGATCCCTAAACTCAACAATGGAAACTTCAGATTTTATTCTTTGTTTGTCTGAATCTAAAGGAAGCACACAAAAACTAAAAAGCTTTCCATAAAGAGAAAAGACAACAGATAACAATAATGACTGGTCTAGAAAAGCATACTCATTATGAAGCAAAAAAAATGTATTAAAATTAGAAACAAAAGATATGTTGTCTAGACCATCAAAGAATTATACCATATACAAGTTATATAAGAAAAACCAAAAACCACTGAAGATGCTCCTGAAATAGACCTAAATTCACTAACAAAACACATAATTCCCATACATACTGAATCCATTCATGATCTGCTCAGATTGAATAACAACCAAATGCACCATATCATATTTATATCACCTCCATAATTAGAAAACAAAAAAAGACCTAAAACAATATCATAAGATTCCCATAAAATGCACCATAAAACCTAAATTTGAAAAAAAAAATCATAATAACAACAAACAACAAAAAGCATCTCAATCTCAATCTCAATCACACAATGCAATTCCTTTAACGAGATACAAAACCCTAAACAGAGCATTCCAAATCGCCAGTTGAGTTGAGGCGAAAGAGGCGAGCGAAAACAGATTAGCACAATAATACCACACACAAATTCGCCTAGGTTTCATCAAAAACGACGGTAATCAATCAAAACTTCATCAATCTACGAAGAAATTTCACAAAATCATCCGTAAAACCCAATGTTCAGAAGAATAACAGTAATCAAAACAATAAAACAACACAGAATTGAACTGATTACCTGTTTTGGAATCCAGAAGCTAGAAAGGAAACACCACTAGAAGCTTTTCAAAACTCTCTCTCTCTCTCTCTCTCTCACTAGAATTACACCATTGACGATGTTTCTGGCTCTAAAAACAGTGAAACTTCCACTTTCTGTAGCTTTATTTGTGTATATAAAGCTTGAATTTGAAGATTGAAAACACGCTATGCATCATCTATTCGTCGAATTGACAAATCTNTTAACACAAACCAGAGAGAGAGAGAGAGAGAGAGAGAGAGAGAGATGGGGGGCAAACGTTGCTTTCGTCGACTGCACCTGTTGTTTTCTTCTTCCCTTTTTCTTGTTGGAGTAAATTACGAAAATACCCCTGAAGTTTTGAATTTTTGTAAATTTCGATCCTTGATGTTTTGTTTTATTGCAAATCGAGCACAATTCGTGTTGCTTTCACGATAGATTCTAACTTCTAAGCAGTGTGCAAATTAGCCGTAGTGACCAAACTCAACCTCACAATCTGTCTCCTACACATTTTCTTTCCAACTTTTGTAAAATACCTGATAGGTCTGTTTAAAAAACAGACCCAGCTAAAAAGACCAAAAAAGGAATCAAATGGTCAGGACAGCTAAAAAACGAACCCAGACCCGCTAAAAATGATTAGAGACAGAGTCCTAACTAAATCATAACACAAGCTACCATTCCATCTATCATATATATNAGAGAGAGAGAGAGAGGAAGGTTCAAATGAGAAGTGTTAAAAAAATGCGAAGTAGAGAAGTGATCTCCACCGTTCATCCGGTCAATCAATGAGGCTTTGATCGGTCCACCACTCATACGGTGGACGTGATCACGGAGGATTGACGCGATTCATGGGAGGGTAGAGATTATTAAAGGGGGAGACCGGTCAAAGCCGCCTTTGTTGACCGAGATGAGTGGTTGAGATCACTTCTCTACTTCGCATTTTTTTAGCACTTCTCATTTGAACCTAATACTATATATATATATATATATTACGAATTTAACCTTTTTTGTTGTCTTTTAGTTTTACGGACCTGATTGAACGAACCTAGTGGGTATTTTGCAAAAATAGGGAAGAAAATGGGTAGGAGACTAATAAAGGGGGTGGGTTTGGTCCACCGGAGCCAATTTCCCTAAGTAGAGGTGTGGATGGTCCGGTACATACCAAAGCGGTTAGATTGGTTTTTGTCGGCCTGAAGTGTGTTTATTAGGTTATCATGGGCAATTCGACATGATTTGGCATGTCAGTTGGTTTGTCGACTAACTATTTTGTCATTTGCATTGATTTGTCACCTTATTTATTTATCAGTTAGTGTGTTGAAAAGTAGAAGTATTGATGTGATACATAAAATTGGGATATTAGACACTGGTGTATAGGTTAAATGCACTTATTTGCCCTTTGCTATTTTGTTTTTCATTTCTATGTTATAGAAGTAGATACACAAGGACAAACTTTATTAAAGAGGATAATGACCTTGATAATAACTAAAAGTCATGTAATGTAACCTTACTCAATACTTATGAAATAAACAATGATTACTTTTTACCTCTTATAGAACATATAATTAAATTTTCTGAAAAATTGCTTTATAATTTCTTAAAGGGTATTTGGGTGATTGTGTGATATCTAACTTAATAAGGTTATAATAATCAAAAGTTTTAAAATTTTAGAGTCTTAATTTTTTGGTTTATTTCAAATCGAAACCAAGTTGTGTCACTTTCACCGATAGATTCAAATTAAAGGTGTGTATGGTTCGATCAAGATCAAAAGTAGTTAGATTGGTTTTGTCATTTTGAAATGTGTTTATTAGGCTATCATGAGCAATCCGACCTAGTTTGGCATGTTAGATGGTTTGTCGACCAACCTATCTTGTCGTTTATGTTAGTTTGTCTAGGGGTGCACACGGGTTGGTTTGATCTAGTTGAAGGCGTTTCAAGAATTCAATCCGATGTTGGCAGTTTGAAGCTTTTTCAATTCAACTCAACTCAAACAAAAGTTCAACCCAACTCAACCCGTTCGGATTGATCGGTTTGGTCGGGTTGATTGGGTTATGTTTAAAATTATGTAATAAACCTAAAAGTATGAATAACTAAATGGTTAAAGGCGATTTATGTATTGTTTCTAGGTGTTATAGTACACAAAACTACTTTTCTTAATTTCCGTATGTGTGNTATACATATGAAGAGGCTATGTAATGGTTTAATTATCTAATGTACATATTAATACGAGCTTAACAATCAAATTTAATTCGAAAAATAAAGAGATATGGGGTTCATCGGGTTGCCCGGGTTGGGTTGAGTTCGCATGACGCTAACTCGATATCAACCCAACACCTACGGTTTGAAAAAATTTCAACCCGATTAGACGTTGGTTTGCTTCGGGTTTGGTTATTTTGCATCGATTGGGTTGGGTTGGGTTGGATTGATCGGGTTTATTGAACACCCCTTATTTATTTATGTATCAATCAATGTGTTCCAAACTTCCATTGATATATGTGTTAAGTGTAATTCATGAGTGAGGTAACGATTTTGATTTTAGACATCGTTACTCTGCCAATGGGTTAAACGTCCAGCTTTACCTACTTTATAAAGTCTGTGAGCCATAAGACTGTCCTTTTTATTTTATTTTTGTTTTTAGGTTATATAAGTAGGATCGTCGTACATTAAGACAAACATAATTAAAAAGACGATGATGTTGACAATTATCAGAAATCATATAACGTAAGGCTACTCGATACTTATAAAATAGGCGATGGTTATATTTTACTTCTTATAAAATATATAATTAAAATTGTGAAAATTGTTATTATAAATTCTTGAAGGGCTTTTAGATGAGTTTTTTCAAAAGTGATTATGTGATTTTTAAACTATTAAAAATGTTATTATTAAGTTAGTAAAACATTATGTATAAACTAATGTTCAATGTCTTTCTGTTACTCAAAGACTCAAAGTTGTTATACATACAAAATAAGTATATCTGATATGGGTTGGATTCCGATGAAAAGTTGAGATTAACTTGAAAAGCGCCAGAAGAAGTGGTTGGCTGCATCAACAGGTTATTCATATGCTTTAAGCATTTGTATNGAAACAAAAAGATTAAAAAATAAAAAGAAGTAAAAAGACCAAAACGCCCTTTATTTAATGGAGTTCTTTGTAATAGAGTTAGTCACATAGATCAAATTAAAACAAAACGGTAACAAGATGGACCAAAAGTGAAGTAAAATGACAATCACAGTGATCAAAATTGTAACTAGTTAAAAATAAGGACGATAATTGATAGTGTATGACAACCATAGGGACCAAAAATGTAATTTAATCCATATCTAAAACTAAATTTTTTTATGTATACATTCCATTTTAATCATAAAAACCACACATGGAAAAAGACACCCATAGAAAGAAGTAAAAAGCTGTGCATTTGAAAAAGGAAACAAAAGGTAGTCAATGAAAATAACACTTTTGGCTTTTGGTGGTTAAATTTACAATATTTTGTTTATGATCCAACCATTTTTTTTAAATTTATTTAAAATAGAGATCCAAAACTAAAAATCTAGATGAAGGCTATGTTTGGCAAACTATCTCATAAGTTTGTTGATGACTGATAAGCTAGCTGATGAATAAGTTGCGTTTGGTAAAAACTAGCTGATAAGGTAGCTTATGATTATAAAATGACAAAAAGAAGACATGTTCAAAAACTGATAGTAAGATGTAAGGGTATATTTGGAATAAAAAATAATAAGTCTCATAAGTCACCAAAATGCCAGTGAGAGTAGTTATTCAAAAAGATAGTTTTATGGTCAATCCAAACACGTACCTGACTTATAAGGTGACTTATAAGCTAGCTTATAAGCTACCTTATTTTTACCAAACGATGCCGAAATGTCTTTAACCTCTAGATGTTTCTGCATTGTTCTTACTATAACATTCATTTGATTTATTATAAAATATTTAATACATTTAATAAATTATTATTTCACTTTTTTTTTTAACATTTAATTTCATGATCTCTTATTGATAAAATACAATAAAAAGAGAATAAATTTCTTTTTTGATCCGGTTTTCAAAAGTTATTGGTCTGGATCCCTACAAGTATGCAATGTTATAGTTTCAAGCGCTTAGCTCATGAAAGTGTATCCAACTTATCACCAAAAGTTATTGTATGTGTCGTACTTTCATTTTTACCGTTTGACATATCAAAATTTAAAAAATGGTTATTGTATGTATCCAACTTTATCAAAACCCATCATTTAATGTATCCAACTGTTCATGAAAGTGTATCCAACTTATCACGGAATACATTAAATGGTATGTTTTGATAGTTTTGATACGCCAAAAGATAAAAATGAAAGTACAGTACATACAATAACTTTTCGTGACAAGTTGGATACACTTTCGTAAACTAAACTCTACTTTCAAAGTTCACAAATATTTACTTTCATAAGTTCATAATGGCAACACATTGCTAAAAGTAACCGATGTTATAAAAAAACCCTAATTAGAACGAGAATTGAAACTCTCGTTAGTCGTTAATAACTCAACTTTTTAAGACGAGGGAAAAACGTATTCATTTATTTTACATGATTCACACAATAGAAGGTTGAAACCAAAAGACTGCATCGTGTGCCATTAAACATTTAACTTGACGGCATCTGAGTTTGTCTTTTAAATATTAAATTCTTAAAGAAAATCTGTTCAAATCCCTCCTCCAACAACCTTCTAACTCGATGTCCTCCACTGCATCTCCACTAGAAGCTTACCATTTTTCGAGTCAATTAAATTGTACTTCTCGTTAATTCTCTTATTGCTCACCACATCCCCGAGGTGTACGTCCACATACCCCAACGATTCCTACCAAACAAACCCGTTAAAGTCAACAGTTTCCAGATAAAAAATCATCATATTTTTTATATGTTTATTTGTACCTTGGGATGAATAAGACCCATCCTTGATGACGTACTAACGACTTCCAAATGCATCCTGTCGTTCGTTGGTGGCTCTTCCAACGTAAATGAAAACTCTTCGCCCCACATAGGATCGCGGTTTTTCTTCACCGGCTGCATGAATCCAAAATATTCATATGAAAATTCGATCATTAATCACTCGAAATATATGTATTGTACAATTTAGATCAGTAACATGCTAATCTTGTAACATTTGATGAACGTGAATGTATATTTTATCATCCACTATCTCATACTAAACATTTCAAAAACCAGTATCCACGTCTTCAAATATTACAAGATGAGCAGGCTATCGGTCAAAATATGTACAAAACAAGATAATTTTGAAACAAATTCTCCACTAAAAAAACGTCATAGTAGACATCTCAAAAAACCAGTATCCACGTCATCAAATGTTAGAAGATGAGCGGTTATCGATCAAAATATGTACAAAACAAGAAAATTTTGAAACAAATTCTCTGTTCCACTAAAAAAAACCAAACTTTGTTGCATTTGGATATATTTTGTGCTATAAAAATGAAATAGGATGAGCTTACCTTCGTTCTTTTCTCTTCTCCTCTGAAAAGCAAGCGAACGGATGGATTCGTGTGGTGTTTCCCTTCAAGATCTTCGGCTTGATGGATAATAACGACAAGCAAACCTCCGCCTTCCGGGGTTCCATCGGGTGCCTTTTCGATCACATTTCCGTCTCCGGCTTCGGCGGGAAGTGCGTCGTCGGAGAAGGGTTTGTAGACCAACTCGATCATGATCTGGCCTCTCGACTTCTCGTTTTGCGTGTCGTTGGGATCCATGTTCTTTAGGAGCTCAAGGGTCATAACTTTTGGTTCATCTGGTGTCACCTCTTTCAATGGTATAACATTCATTCCCATCTTATCATGCTTCCCTACCTATTTGGCATAACATAGTTAAAGCAAGTAGCTTATAAGCTCGCTTTTTAGAAAGCTACTTCAAACAGTGTTTCAAAGAGTCGGAGAGAGTGTCCTGTGGCTTTTTCTACTCTTTTTTTTCCTTATATTTTTTAATAAACTTTTTAGATCATCCAATAATGAATCTTTCTTATTGAATATCTTTTTACCAAACATGATTAGTTTATCAGTTAACAACTTATAGTAGAAACCTTCCCGTCTGTCTCCATAAAGGCTCTTTTACAAAGAATTCAAAAAGGTTTCACGCATCCTAATTAATACGATCCAGACCTACCACATTCGACCCTCTCTTTCATCTTCGTTAGAGAGGGCACATTCACGTGTTGGAGTTTCCACATAGATTATCGTTTACAAACCCAATAATTCGTACAAATTTATGCTATTTTTATATATTGTTATGTCTGAAAATTATGTGAATGTTTCGTACTGATATTTTTTCCACACATTAAAATAGTAGTTCTAATATCGTGCATGAAAACTGGTTTGTAGGTTTGGGTTTCCTGAGAGACTAGTCTGTTTTTATGAGACCCAATAGACCAGCTACGAAGGCTCAAAAACACACTGAACTTTCACAACAAAAACACTGTGAAGGTACAAAAACAAACTTTCACAGTGTTTTCGGTGTAACTTTGTGGTCTCATGGATACTGACTAGTCTTACATGATCTCAATTCTCTCTCCATGTATATAATATGATATAATACAGGTGAAGATCGTGTGAGAAGTTAACCCCAATGGGGCAGCCTACCGGTTAAGGCTTATGGAAGGTGTAACAACCAACCCAAGTTCGAATCCGGGGGTGAGCAAACAGGGGCCACTGAGTATTAATCCTAGGGGAGCATGCTTTAGCTCTCGGCAAAATTACCAAGGATTTAGTCTGGGCAAAGCCCAGATGAACCTTATCAAAAAAAGATCGTGTGAGAAGTTGAGTTAACAACGAGAAGCGTGACAAATGAATCTAAACCCTTGATCTATTTACTCTCATGCCCTCTTAGGAACTGCGCTTGTTAGAAGGGAATAGATCCAATGCATCTTATCCTAATGTCCATCCAACACACTTCTCACGTTAACCTCAACTTCTCACGTTAACCAAACTCATGTAATATATAATATAGCATAATATAATATACCTGTTCCCAATCATAGACGATGATCTCAAGAGCCTGCGATTCGGGGTCTTTAACGACCATATTAAACTCCTCGTTCCATTCGGGATTCAAGTTCTTATGTTTGACAGCCGTTTTCTTCGACGGAAGCTTCTCCTCCGTAAGTTTCAGTTTTACATAAGGATCAGAAGCCCCCAACAAATCCTTCTTCTTAAGTTTCATTGCCCTCACAACCTTCACATGCAGCATTCCAACCGGCCTCTTCATCGCTCTGTGCAATTTTCAAACTTTTTCACGCTTCGAATCCAAACAAAAGAAAAAAAAACGAACCCATGACTTCCAATAATATCGTCATCGAGCTCGATTCCGTTCAGACAAGCAAAAATGAGGCAGGAGTGTCAAGTGGATGAAAGAATTGTGCAACTTTTTAAGGTTTTAATTTAACAGGACAGTTTAGTAATTTACCGTTGTTATAAAATTATCTATTTTTTCGAACCCATGACTTTCAATAATATCGTCATGAAAATGACAAGCTTGATTCCCCTCAAACGAGCAAAAAATAGGTAGGAGTGCTCCGGTGGATGAAAGAACTGTGAAACGTTTTAAAGTTTTAATTTAACAGGGACAGTTTAGTAATTTACTGTTACTATAATATTATCTATTTTATCGAACCCATGACTTTCAATAACTTCATCATCAAAATGGAATGCTCAATTCGCTTCAAACGGGAAAAAGTCAGGTAGGAACCGTCATGTGGATGAAAGAATTGCGGAACGTTTTAAGGTTTTAATTTAATAGGGGTAATTTAGTAATTTATCATTATTATCCATTTCCCTTCTTTTTATTCTACCTATTTAAAATGCGACAAAATGTTCATTTTTATCTTGTTTTGGTATAATATCGCGTCAAACATGGGACAATAAGTTTTTTTAAGGTTAACTGATACTTACTTTGCAGGATCGAGCACGGGTACCTCGAGTGTTTTCGGCCACAAATACCTAGCGGCAACCTGATCTTTGATCATTTCCTGAAAGAAAAAATGTGCGTTAAGATCATACATCTTCGATCTGATTCTCGAATAATTTTAAATCGAATGAATATATACCTGAACGAATCTGTACAAGCCAGGGATCGACATAATATCAGCTCCGAGTAGTTTCACCCCGAAATCAACATGAGGCTGAAAATTTAAAGAAAGTTATACGAGCATCTCTAACAGCTATGTTAAAATAGAGATTTATGAGATATTTTTGTTCGAGTAGTTATGCTTATATTATATGCAAAAGTAAAGAAAAGAAGACTACAAGATGAAAATCTCTAAATTTGCATAAATCTCTAAAACTCGATATTTAAGGGAGATAAAGAATAATATTTTATTATTAAATGCATTGAATATTCTAGTAATATAGATAATGTTGAACTCTCTAAAATTAAGTAGCCGGTGAAGTTAGATTTAATTTTTGTTTTTGGAGAATAAAATCGGATTTATAGTATGGTTAAACTGCCTAAGCGTCTTAATAGCATAATCAGCAGAACTACAACTTTATAAGACCTTACTAGAAAGGTTCATATCTAAAAATGTTACAACAGGTTTACATGATGTTTTTAGGCGTTTAAACGAGTTTTTAAGACACTTTAAGATAAAGCGTCATATTAGCTATTTTATAAGTGCCCTGTAAACTCATCTTTTTATAGGGCACTTTATATTAAAATAGCTAACGAAACTTTTATCTTAAAAGCGTCCTAACAACTTGTTAAGCGCCTACAGATGTCCTATAAATCTATGGTAATACTTTTAGATAGAACGTTTTATAACATAGTCCTATAAACTTAAGTGCTATAAGATATGTTATTAAGACGTTTAGACATTTTAAGCATCTTATAAATTTCGATAGTTTTAACCCCCTTTAAAAATTATTAAATATCTGGATTTAAACTGTGGAAACTGCTGCTTTTATCCCAGAAAAGGAGTCAGCTTTTGACATTCCAAATTCACATGCAATCACTTTCTACTTTCAAAACACGAATCCATCTAAAATTTCTAAGAAATGAAGAAAATTCAAAATCCTCAGAAAAAAATTACATTTAGTTCCAACAATCTCTTTATTTTAAGAATTACAATATTTATTTTATTTATTAAAATATTATATACGTTCAATAAAATATTATTGGTCTTTTTATAATAAATAAATATGTATATAGATATAGATATAGATTCTTTCTCATGAAAATCATTTTTGGGTAAAATATGATTTAACCCCTAAACTTTGTGCTTAAAAATGGTTTAACCCCTAAACTTTTTTAATGAGTGTTTTAATCCCTAAACTTGTTATAATGAATGTTTTAATCCCTAAACTTATTATAATTAATTGTTTTAGCCACTTGACCTGCTATAGCAGGTTACCACACTTTTGAAAATCACTTTAAATCCTAAACTTATTGACGATATATGATTTAAGCCTTAAACTTTTTATTTAAAAATGGTTTAACCCCTAAACTTTTTAATGAATGTTATAATCCTTAAACTTTTTATAGTATTTGATTAAATACCTAAACTTATTAACCTAATTTTTTTTTTATCTCTAATGAATGTTTAACACTTGTTTGAAGTACTTCCAAAACACATGATCTTGAATATCTCTAACTTGCATTTCTTGATTTTCATATCCCTTGATCGGATGTAACCAATAAAATTTAGGGTATGAAGCAACAATAGACTAATGAATCAAATTAACCAAAAGTTTAACAAAAAATAATCATAAGACGTTACGTGATTCTGTGTTCATCGTGATGCAAATTTACCTAAAATTTAATGCGTAGATTTCACGGCGAACATCAAATGCGGAACAAATCAAGCACATAAATGACAGAAATGAAATCAAATGAAATGCACCGGCGAGTTTAGGAAGAGATTATTGGTGAAAAAGATCGATCTAACCGAGTTGCAAACTATACTGGACTAGAGACGAATGGATGCAGGGTT
>LUCG01083504.1:0-21230 GCA_001633085.1 Carthamus tinctorius | reverse complement strand
CGGTGTTACCGGCGGCAAAGTGCCGGCACCGATGCGTTGCCGATGGGGCTGCGGATGGCCTAACTGGTATTATACCCGTCCGTAGGCTGGATATACGACATGTTTTAATCTAGATTCAATTATTTGGTTAAAAAAATATTTTAACCTTCTGTAATTGGTGAGTGAGGACGAAATAAAAGTTTCGACAATTTAATTTGATTGGACGTGATCATTTGGATCAGGGTCAAATCGGACCTAACACAGTGTTTTTGTACAAGGGGACTAGCATAATAAATCCATATACGTCTTATAAATGTATCTAGTTTTTTCTTTATTGTAACCGTAAGTTTTTGGTTTAGCTTACATGTACTTTTTTTCTTTTTTGTAACCGTAAGTTTTTGGCAGGGCTGGCCCTGGGCACATGCAACACGTGCGACCGCACAAGGCATCAAGCCCAATGGGGCATCAAATTTTCATCTATTATTATTAATCTAGGTTTACTTATTAAGAGTTGGGATTAGTCTTGATAACTTATTGTTTTGCATTAAGCTTGAGAGTTTTGTTGTTTGTCTGCTTTGCATTAGTCTTGATAACATTTTGCGTTAGACTTACAATTTTGATGTAATTTACTATTTTGGTTAACACAAATTACAGTTTTTTGTGTCTTTAAGTTCCAAATATTGAAGTAAACATTAGCAATTATAAATATTGAAAGTAAAGTTTTAGCAAATATTGAATGTAAAAACCTATTGAAATTAAACGTTTATTTGTCTAGTTGATTTGGATCATGTTTGTCTACTTGATGTGGTTAATTGATTGCTTGTTTATTTGGATTATTTGGTTGAATGTGAAGGTTTAGAGGAGTGTTATTGTGGACTGTTGAATTGAAATCTATCTTTGAAATTGGTGTATTCCAAATATGAGTTAGATATTGTGATTTAATGTAAAGAAAAATCTTTGGAAATCCCAGCTTTTAAACTTTATAAATTGTATAATGGTCCCTGTTTTATTTGAACTTCAAATTGGATTTGTGTTGGGATTTTTTAATGGTGTTGATTAAACAACAGAGAATGGGGTTGTTTATCAAGTAAGTTGTTCTAAAAACATTCATATAATGATGTTCTAGTGTGTAGGTCCAGAGGGGTTGATTGAGGCTTGTTTCAGGTTGTTTAGAATCTATTTTAAAAACCAATTTTGAACGGTCCCTTTCTTTTTGTCTAGAGGGATTAGGTCGGGATACATTATGATATAGTAAAAGTATTACTTGGGTGCCAATCGAGTTAGGATAGAAGTTTATGCTCAAATTTATCGTATTATTGATTTGTTTAGGTTGATAAATCATCACCTTTACTCGGTTAAGTTTTCTTGCATACTTTTTCTACATGAAATCCTTGACTAAGGTTCTATACCCCATAACATTTTATGTGTTTTTTGTTTATTGAATTAGGGGGCATATTTTTAGCTATTCGTCCAGGGCATCCAAAACCATTGGACCGGCCCTGGTTTTTGGTCTAGCTTACATGTACCGATTAATCCTCGAGTGACTATAAATGGTTTGGAGTCATTACAGGTGAACCTGTATGGCTACAAGAGCTTTGACAACGCCTGGATTTGAACCTGGGTGGATAAGATTTTCCACCACATCCCCCCAAAACCCAAGTTATGTAAATGGGCTTACTTTTTTTACACTTAAAAAACAAAACTTATATAACATTATAAAATATGTAAATCATTTAAGTTACATAAGTTATTTCAAACATATAATAAGACGTAAAAGTTATCAATGTACATAGTGTATAAAAAACAGATTCACAATATATGGATCATTAACATTTTCTCTCTAATAATTTATAAATTTCAAAATTCAAATTTTCAGTAACAAAATATTTGTCCATCTAATATTTCAAGATCAAGATTTGAGACGTACTATGTAACACATACACAACCCGTATTATATAGATTTGGGTGATAAGGCTATCGGTATCCAACCCCACTGTTACATCAGCTTTTCCCCAACCCCACAATTAACTTTCTGGAACCCTCTCTGATTAGTACCCAACCCTCCCAACTCTCTCACTTTTTAATTTAACACTACACACCTACACAACACATCGGCTTCAAATGAGAAAGAAGCGGCACCGCCCCTAGCCAGAACCCATCGAAACCGCCGGCCGTGTACCCAACCTGCCGGAGCCAGCCATGCCGCCGGCCTCCAACCCGCCAGCCCGTTCTCCCCGCTACGCATAGCCTAATTCGTACTCAATATAGCGAATCTTATCCAAACCATTTCTGAATCTTTCTAATAAAAACTGCTAAATTATTAATTATATTTAAATTGTAATAAACTCTATAGTAAATATAACAAGCCAAAGGGGTTATTCGAATCCGTTTTTTTTGTTGTTCAAGTCCGTTCATTAATTATAACAGTCCAGTCTGAGTCAATCATTTTTTTAAGAATGGTTTCTTAAGTCGTTTTTCTAACATATTCTACCATTCACAAACAATTCTAAATTTAAGTATAATCAAATAACGAACTAATGACCTACCATTAAGATAAGAAAACCAAATTCTACCTTACTTTAATTTTCTAAAATTCTACCATACTTTGATTTTATTGGGTCTTTTTTTAGATGAACCTATCTAAAATTGATTATCTCTGATTAACTAAATTATTCTCGATAAGTAAAATTATTGTTTGAAGATTTTTCTTGTGAAATAAAATAGCATATTTTAATATTTTTACAATATTTCAATTATATTTATATCCATCAATAATAGCCGAGGACAAGATTCCTTTTTATTAAATACTTGGAAATTCTTATCCAAGAAATAGTAGAGAGTCAAAGATATTTAACAAAGAATAAAATCTCAATAATTATATATATAATAGGACAAGTAAACTCTCCAATTGGATGCATCCAAGAAAAGCAGGTATAGTAGGTAGTCGGATGACCCGACCCGACCCGACTAAAACAAGACACTACGATATTTTTCGGAGCAACTATAGTTGTGGGTTTTTAGTATACGCTTTTTGTAGCATGAAGGTTTGAGGCTAAATCAGACCACACTAAATATAACTTATTTGAAAGTAAGGTTGAAGGATGAGATGCATTCAAACTTATTATTACCTCAAAGGAGAAATCTTGACTAATGAAAATGAGAGGATGTTATCATCGGACACGCTCAAAGCTCATACTTCATACCAGAATCTTGTCACAACTCCACATGCTCTACCACAACTAGTGGTAAAAAAAAGTCAAGTTATTGTAAGTTACTATTAACTGTTGTTGTAGACAGGATGATAAACAATCTAATACCTAATTAGCTTCCAATTCTCACTATGCCGTACCTAAGTATCCCTTTGCAAAGAAATAATGCTCCTCTTGGATGCCTAAGAGAAGTTGCAAGTTAACATCAAGTCCATGCATTAGCGAGTTAAATATGTGTCATTGAACAGGACCTCCAATATATCTTTTTTGGGGGCCTTGACTTAAAGTCGACTCGTCTTAAGTTTTGACACATCTCTCTATCACAAACATAAGGTGGTAAGTGTAATTTTCCAATCAAAAAATTAGCAGCTCTTCAGTTTTTTCTAACTTCAGTTCCTGATTCGAATGATTGAAATCCCAAAGGCTCCAAAAACAAATATGCATATGTATGATTTGGTTCTTGAATTTCAGCGAAAACAAGAACGACTTAATTTTAAGTGACGACTCATTAAGATCTAATATGAAACAAGGTTTGCACATCAAATAATTTCATTAATAGATTATTGTCTCTTCTATTGTACTCTTGTTTCTCGTGTACAATAGTTTGAGCTCTGGAAGTACAGGACTACACTAGTGGAAGTAAGTTCCATCTCTTTGGCTGTGATTTTGTTGGTTAAGTTCGGCTTAGGTATGTTACCTCTTTTAAAAATTGATTCATTTAGTCTCTTCTCATGAACGAGATGGTTGTTGTTGTGAATTAGATTTAGAGTATTAATTGTCTAGGTTTAGATTGTTAAACTTTAAGGTTTAAGTTCACTCATTTTGCACTTCAATTAAAAGCTTTAGGACTTTAGAGAACCAATAATCAGTAGCCATAGTTCTATCATCGTGATACGGTAGCTCAGCAACTAGCTACAAGTGAAACGACAACTCACAACTCAAGCGAGCTAGGGGCGCAACCGACTCGTCGTTTCCGAAATCGAGTGACACCTAAGTGGCACAATAACTATGTAGTTAGTAATAAATAGTCTAAGATAGCAAACATAGCATGCCGTTAAGTAGTTGCGGTAGTTTTTCAATGTTAATGGTTAATCTTAATTGTAGGAAAGTGGTTTCTGTGGAAACCAACTTATGGTTTCTCCATGGTATAAACAGGTGTAAAAAGGGGAATGGGAAAAAAATAGAGTTGAGGAGGAACTCTTGATATAAACCTTTATATATTGTCTATTTTATTATTTAGTAGATGTATAAATATCAATACAAGTGTAACATGACTCTTACAAAGATTGAAGCAACCTTATTAACATTTAATATTGATAGTGAAGATTTATTCGGTGCTCAATTATTTTAGATGAATATTATGACTTATATGTTATCTGATACCTTCTGATATTTGTAATACCCTTGTGGAATTTTATTCACGGTTTTGTGTTCCAAATATATATATATAAACCAAGGAAATTTCATCATCAACAACATATCGAAGGCACAAATGCTCGATTTTCGAGATAATTAAACATCTCCTTCATGCACCCTAGTCTTCACACTTGACTTAAACTTGAAAAATGGAATTTTCCGTTAGGAGGCATTGACAAATACAAAAACGAACAAAATTCTTACATATGTTTCTCCCTTTCACTTCTGACTGTCTAATTTATCATACTTTTTTCTGAACGGCAATCAACTCACGCACACGTTTTGACACGAAGTCGACGAGGTATCCGGGATCCATACGGGCCACCCGACTAATCCTTGACGACCATGGACCGACCTGAAAACCAAACCATGGTCAGGGTATGGCCACATTCTCACCTCATGAATCGAACCCGGATAGACAGGGATGCCATCCACACTATTCCTTCCAAGGATACTAATGCTCTGATCCAATTTACCGATCACTAGGATACTAATGCTCTGATCCAATTTATCATACTTTCATCTTAGGGAAACGAATAAATGTTCAATTTTCAATTTATCACATTAGTATGCTAAAAATTCAAAATGGAAGGTACAGGAAGTACCTTCCACCAAAGATTGCAGGCCCAACGAAAATGAAAAAAAAAAACATGGACCTTAATATGTAGTAGTTTGTTAATAGGCCCAAGCCCAATAAATGTGCTTAAAGAAAATATAATAAATAAAAAGAAAGATTTTTAAGGTCCTACCGAGATTTGAACTCGGGTTACTGGATTCAGAGTCCAATGTCCTAACCACTAGACCATAGGACCACATGTGTTACATTTTATAAAATAATATATATATCGATATTGTCACAAATTAACTAAAATTAAAATAATTAATTTTAGTAAAATCTCAGAAAAAGGTTTAAAGTTTTAACTACTTATTTGTTTTGAAGATTACAACATCGTTGTAATGTTAAATTATTTATATATTTAATAAAATTTCAAACTTTTTTTTTGTAACTAGGAATATTATAATAGAAATTAGAGAAAATAATTATTTTAATCATTTTGAAAAAATTCAATTCACCTCCTACCCATTTTCTCTCTAAAATTCGTGAAATAGCCACCGATCTCTCTCCAATCCGGCAGCCCCTATTAGCGGCTCCGGCCAGTTTTCCGGCCAAAATCAACACCGGCGGCACATAATAGGGGTTGGGGTGACGTGGCGCCCTCCCATTGGGCCACATAATAGGGGTGCCGCTAATAGGGGTGGGTCACGATAGTGGCATAGGTGACAGCTTCAAGGTGATGTGGCGCCTACGTAGACCAATGGGAGCTTGAAGGTGATGTTGATTAAAGGTGACGTGGACCAATGGGAGCTTCAAGGTGATGTTGATTAAAGGAGGGTGACCCGGTTAAAGCCGCCGGTGTTGACTTTGGCCAGAAAACTCGCCGGAGCCGCTAATAGGGGTTGCCGGATAGGAGATCGATGGGTATTTCACGAATTTTAGAGAGAAAATAGGTTGAAGGTGAATTGGATTTTTCAAAATGGCTAAAATAATTATTTTCTCTAGAAATTATTATTTCTCCATTATGTTTATTATTTTTTTTGATAGTTCTCAACATCAGGAGAATTTCAAATCCTCTAAATTACCCTTTTCATTTTAAAGACAAGTTTTCAAAACTCTATTTAGGCTGTGTTTGGCAAAAATAAGCTAGCTTATAAGCTAGCTTATAAGCTAGCTGATAAGCTAGTCTATCCAAACATATACCAAAAGCTAGCTTTTTGAAACGCTACTTTGAGTAGCTTATGAGGAGCTTTTTGTAGCTTTTTCCAATTATACCCTTATTANTTATCAGCTACTAACAAGCTTATCAATCAACAGCTAGCTTATCAGCTATCAGCTAGCTTATCAGCTAGTCCATCCAAACATAGCCTTAGAGTAGGAAGCTTCTTCCAAATTCATAAAGATTTTATTGTTAGTAAACTTAAGTTAGCTTATTTCCTCATTAAATGGATAAATTCCAGCCTATAATTAAACATGTTTATCACCTAATTTTTGCTAAAATAATTTGTTAATCAACTAGATTATCAATTAGTTACCAGCTAAGTTATTAACCATCGAATATCTTATTAATTATCACCTAGTTTGTTAAACATAGCCGAAATCTTCATTTTTCTCATTTTAGAGTGTATATATATTGTAGTAGATGCATTTAACAACATTAACTCAAATTTTATAAAATTATTAAAATCATCCAAACTTTTTTATTACAAACTTTTCGCACCCTACCCCGACCCCAACCAATCCTCAAGGATTTCGGTTTTCGGGGAATTCGGGGTTGGGTTTTTCAGGTCGGGCCGGGTTTTCGGGAATCGGTTTTTTGCTCTCCCCTAATTTGACTCACCCACCTTCACAGAATTTTACCAGAAGCCAAGATACATTTTTTTTAAGTTGCTAAAAGTGACATTTTTGTTTTCAAGGTTTTAATCTCAAATACTTTTTATTTGTTAGTTTATAAATCATCATTAGATACCAATAACTATAAGACCAAAATCATCAAAGATAACATCATATAAGTAACATTCCAATCTTATTAATGATCATATACATAATCTGTACATGGTTACAAAATCCAACTCTTTCCCCCAAACTTATTAAAATAGAAAAAACATAAATTAAAAATTCACCCAAAAAAAAACCCAATAAACCCTAAGAATTGGATCTGGCCCTCTCACCATTTCCAAATTGTTCAAAGAAGGAATCCAACTCCGGCGAAGTAAAATACTCGATATTCCCGTTACCGCGACAGCTCGACGGCGGCCGGAGCTTCCTCGGCGGCGGCGGACATGCGAACTTCTCCGGCAACCTTGATTCCTTTCCCGTCGGAGTCGTCGACCCTTCTTCACCTTCACCATTCGCTCTTTTCGTCGAAATCGACCTTAATGGACCACAAATCGTGATTCCAGCAATCACCCATATCTTATTCTTACCTTCGATTGAATCCCTATCTCTATCAACAACTTGATACTTTCTCGAAGAACCCATTTCAAGAAATCGGAATCAAGAACCAGTTTCAATAATCTGATAACAAAAAATTGGAGAGAAGCTTTTGAATGAAATGGGTATAGAAGAGTATGGAGGAAGGAGAGAAAAAGAGGGGTTTTGAGAAGGGCTTTGAATGGAGGCGGCAATGGCAAAAAGGATAAATAAAGGTTAAAATTTTTGGGGGTTTTGGCGCCAATATTTTGGGGCAACGGTTCTTTTTCCCGCGCTTTGGGGTGAGTTTCCGATATTGCCCTTTTGAGGGGTTGGTATTTACAACAGGGTGGTGGTGGACCGGTGGCGGTGGCGGTGGGTGGTTAGCCGACGGTGGTGGGTTATATGATTAGTGGTGTGGAAGGAAGGGGCCCATAATATTCCACCATTTATGCCACTATTGTACCAGGTGCATTTCCCCTTGGGGGAATCACTTTTCTTCCATTATTGTATCATTTTGGTTTTTATCATTATAAACCCGAAATGGGAACGCCAATGGGGTAACCTACCAGTTACGACTTGCGGAAGGTGTAACAAGCAACCCATGTTCGAATCCGAGGATAAGCAATCGGGAACCACTGAGTATTAATCCCAGGGGAGCATGCTTTAGCTCTCGGTAAAAATTACCAAGGATGTAGTCTGGGCAAAGCCCAGATGAACCTTATTAAAAAAAAGGAAACTGGAAATGGTGTTCATTTTTGTTTTCGAAAATAATTTTCTTTTTTTAACGACGGATAATATAAGCCCACGTTTCGTCACGAAGTTCTATACGAACACATCCGACTAATCCTCAACGACCATAAACTGAACCCGATAAGCAGGAATGTCATTCGTTGTTGCTCGTAGTAAATTATTTTAATTACTAGATTTGTGATTTTGTTTATGAAAATAGCGATTTGCTGAAACTGTTTGTCGGTTACTCGCAGCTATGGAGTAATTTGGTGTTTTCTCAAAAAGTTATATAATCAATATCAGTTAGCATATGATTCACGTTTTAATATACCAAATGGTTCTAAAATAGGTGAAATTATTCTTTTTGTTTCTTATTTAAGATAAAAACTATAATTTTTTTTTATAAAAGACCTCTATGAAGTTGTCTACAATAGTCATCAAAAACTCAATAGTTTAATCACGATTAATTATTGTGCGGTAAATATAAGCTAACCAGATATGTATGCAAACGATGCGTTGTAAAAAATATTTTAAGCTATTGAACACTTCAATAAATAATCGTGTATATCAAATGTAAATATATGAGCTTGAACAATGTCAAAATAAAATTAATTAGTCAAAATAATTTTGTTAAAAATCAATAATTATCTTGATTATATATTTTTTTATTTTATTATGCAAATATTAACTTGAACAATTTAGATTATAATTTAATTAATAGTAGTTTTTTTTATAACTTAATAGTTATCTTATTTTTTAAGAATACTAAATTACTAGAATTATTTTGTTTTTTTTAATAAAATGACACGTGTCAATCAGATAAGTTTAAATGAATTAAAAGTGTAAAATGCATTCAGATAAGGCTTTAAATAATAGTCATTTTTTATAACTCAATGATTATCTTGTTTTTTAAAGAATATTAAATTACTGGGATTATCTTGTTTTTTTAATAAAATGACACGTGTCAATCATATAAGCTTCCGTGTCAGCCCAATTACTTATTTATTATATAAAGATTTATTAAGATTTGTTAAAAACTTTTTGACACATCTCTTTACTTATAGCTCTGATTAATATTTAATTATTAATAAATATTGGTTATTCGAATATTTATTAATTATTATTAATACTAATAAATATTGATTATTAAATAGATACTAATTTATAGTATTTATTGAGCATTATTAATAAATCTTAATTATACATTATATATTTGCAAATTGTAATACTTTTTGTTAATTTATAGGTATTATTAATTATATCATTTAATATATTTAGTTATAAGACAAATAGATTAATCTTGAAATTGTTTATTATATTGAATTATTGATTATTAACATTTTATATAATTGCACAGATCAGCTATATGGTCATTCAAGTAAATAAACATACATGTAGAACAAAAAAAACATTTCAACCTGCAAGAAGAAAAATTGATCACGGATCGATTTGGCTTGTGGCTGAAAAGTTGAACCCATTCAGTTTTTAAAAATCCAAATTGTTCGGTTTCGATTTTTGGTTTAGGTTCTTTTTCAGTTCGATTCGATTTTAAAACCGAATGGTACAAAGGTATTTTGGTTTTCGGTTTTCGGTTTTTAGTTTTATATTTCTTTTTTATTTCCAATTACATTATTTTATATATATATATAATCAAATTATATTATTTATATATTATATAATGTAAAAA
Source organism: Carthamus tinctorius (assembly GCA_001633085.1). NCBI lineage: Eukaryota > Viridiplantae > Streptophyta > Magnoliopsida > Asterales > Asteraceae > Carthamus > Carthamus tinctorius. The sequence continues at coordinate 11,239 of LUCG01083504.1, read as the reverse complement.
TAATATAATTTAAAGCGATTTGGTACTTTCGTTTTGGGGGGAACCGGGTTTGTTCGGTTCTGTCTTTTGAGCCTGGATGGGAACCAATACCAAACTGTTTGGATCTTCGGTTCGGTTTTTTCGGTTTTTCAGTTTTTTTGATTTCCGTTCGGTTTTGCTCGCCCCTACCTAGAGCCGTAAACAAGTCGAATCTAGTAGCAGATTAATTGACTCGGACTCAAAAAATTATTCTAGGCTCAACCTCGAATATTTTTTGAGTTATCAATCCCGAGCTCGATGCTAGTTTACGGGTTTGAACCCACGATCGATTAACTCGTTTATCGGCTTGGGGAATATAATTTTGTAGTTTTATTGTATGATTAATATATATAAAAACATGTTTGGCTCGAAAAAGTAAATTGAATTTTAGAATGATTTAATGGCCTTAATGAGGAAAACGGCTTATTCGCACAGCCATTTGATGTTGTTTACTTGGGACTTAATGGCTAAGATAATGGCTTATTCGCACAGTGGGTTGAAGGCACTTGTCCCTATTCAGATAATTATTTGACAAAAATGCCCTTTATTAAATAAGGGTTTTAAAGAAAAAAAAAAGGTTGATGACTTCTCTTTCACGCTGATATCATTGTTGTTCTTCAAACCCTACCCGTTGTTACCACTATTGCTCGCCGACCACTGCTCACCATTGTTGCCGCTCACCGCCACTGCTCCACCATAGGCACGATCATCTTCCGCTGCTAACGACCGTCGTTGCTCACCACTGTTGCTCCAACACATGTACGATTGTCTTCTTCCTCCCACTCTTCAAACCCTAGCTGCTCTCTAGTCTCTACCAGTCGCCACCGGCTGTACTCCAGCGAAGTTCCCTGCTCCTCCCTTCCGATTTCCTTCAAACCCATAGTCATAAGATTCGTAACCGAACCTGTTCCTCCCTTTTAATTTCGTTTTGTTACATTCTTGGGTTTAATTTCATGAAGAGTACTAGGCTGTTATTTTTGTTCATTATTTGGTTTGATTTTGTTTCTTGCAAAAATGAACAGTAAATGGTTTGATTTTGTTTATTAAACATGTTCATTGAATGAATAGTAAATGGTTTGTTTGATTTGATTTTGTTTAGTTTTTGCTCATTGTTTGGTTTGGTTTGATTTTGTTTAATTTGGTTTAAAATTAACACAACAAATATAAAACAACTCATAGTACGTACTTATGGGTAAATTGGTCATTTCCGTCATTCAGATGGATGATTCAGATGAAAAAGTAAACACCACCACCAATTTGTCCGGTCAGACAAATTTATCCAGACAGACAAATTTATCCATACAAAACTTAATGAAAAATTTGGTAAACGGCCCCTAACTCAATCTTGAGAATTATTAAGATGGAGCTTGAGATAAACAAGCCCGAGCTCGAGTAGCTTAAAAGCTCGACCAGGTTACATCCCCTACGAACAACAAAAAAATAACCCATAAACAGCAATTTCACCAATTGCATCTCCAAATATCTTCAATCCATGTCCACAAAGAAACCACACTACATGATCCACATATCAGAGAGCAAAGAAATTTGCAAAATAGAGACGACCGGGGATGTTTTGTGATCATGGGTCGTCCAGAGCCTTTTGTTTTGACTTTTGAGAACGATAAGGATGGAAAAAGAGAGCTTTATAGATTAAGCTTCTGCTTGACATGCCAAGGGAATAAGCGACAAGCATCTAGCAACGTATGTCTTACCAAAATAAGCCACACATTCCATTAATCTCATCATATCGAAAGAGCCCCAAACTTAACATATCCAATCTACGTTGCACAACAATGGAGTAACCCTATTGCTGCCACTATCTACTCTTTGTACATACATACATAGAAGCAAGAAGAAAGAAAGAAAGAAAGAAATAGCTGGAATAAACCAAACTAAACACATACAGTACGTCTCATCGAAAGTAGAGTATGTCGATGAGATGTATATATACATATATATGTCATCTACCTCAAAAAGTAGAATGACTGTTTTGCCTAAACCCATGTCAATCTGTCAGCATGAATCCTGTCACAAAGTGATTATAGTTCATGGTCTTGACATCATGATTTAACTTTTTAAAAAAAAGTCAGGATGAAAGATGTATGCTTACAGTGAAATTATCTATTGGATGATGTAAAGCTCTTGTTTGGCAATGGAGTATCGGCCAATCACATTTCCAGCTTCCATAATAAACTGTTCTTGAAATGTACCCATCCGTTTACTCGGTATGTCGATATTAAGATCTTTAAAATCCGGGACATCCTCTGCTTGTATGCCGTCTCCACATATAAGGAATTGGTTTCCAACAATGAAGGATCCCGACACACGAATTGCAACTCCATCTTCACCGTGAGCTCTACATTGTAGCTTCTCAACAACGTGCACCAGCTTTTCAGAAGGCCATTCCCCAGCTAATGTACTCCGAATGTTTGATAGAGTTGTGAAAATATCATTAGGCCCAATAGATTCTTTCCCAGAGAAGCTGTAAATAGTTACGCAAGATGATGGCATCCAAACTTGTATTAGATGTACAGCAATTCATATGCGCGAGAAATCTGGATTGTTTATATCCAAACGGAAAGAGCAGTTTCAATCACGTCTACCTGAAAGTTGAACCTTCGTTGTAGAAGGTCTTTGCATATTGCCAGAGTTCATCGGGCCCGTCAAAAAGTAAGTAGTAATGTACTGCTAGCATCTGACGGAACGAAAAAACAAGAGAACATAAATATGGGGGAAAATAGAAGAAAATTCCAATCGTTATGTGATTAACACTATTAATGTGCATAAGAAGAGAGAAAGATGAAGAATTTGATAAATCCATGTTGCAGAAAGAGCACATTTCTTAGGCCCTCAATGTTCTTTGTCTCTTCTTCCCTTCTTCGTATGTTGTTTATCAAGACTTGGGTGCAAGACACTTAAAAGAATCAAAAGTGATGTGTTCTGTGTGTTATTTCATTGCATAGCAGCTAGGAATCTCGAATACTGTTGCTACACTTGTTGAAGCACATTAATTGTTGTTATTTAGGTACAGAGGTGTGACCAACCTTCGTTCGTTGCACATATCATCTTTAATTGTTGTTGTACATATTCAGAATTTGAAGAAATACTCTTAAAAGGGAAAAACTTACATCTGCCAAATCTTTCATTCTTTGTGTTGGATCAAAAATGCTACGAACAAATGCTGCCAAGTCCACTTTGGCATCCTCGTACTTTCTGATAAATGGATGTGACAGAAGCTGCATAAGTATATCAACCATAAGTTACTTGAATAATGACGTTTCAAGAACTGGCTCATATCTCGTCGGATAATGGAACCACACTTTTGTTTCCTTTAGTCCTCCCGAGAGCATATTGTAGCTAGTTAGAAAGCTACCTTAAGAACTGCAAATTTTACGATCTATCTTTATCTCTGAATCAACTAGATCAGCCCTGTCTACTCTGGTCACTGTCTTAATAAATGAGAACCACTTTTGGTTTGACAAACACTCTCCTTTCATTCAATACTAAGTGCCCACAACCACATTATACCTAAACTGGTTGGGGTGACACAAAAATGAATCCAAATAGAAATTATTGGAGATCCAATAAAAAAGCATACAGATTGTCAATACCTTTGTCACCACACTTAACGATGCTCAACAACCCATCACTGAATCCTTCGATAATTCGTAGAGTTTGAATCTCACATTCTTGTAGATTAAAACCTATATGCTCTTCTTTCATTAGATATCTTCTTTGTCTAAAGACTATACATTCAATAACCTAGTGAGCCATATCAAGGACGCCTCACAGAGGACTTCCGGACACTTAAGTCTTGCCTACTCTAATCTTTCTAATTGCTTCCTTTCACCAAATCAAATAACACGGGACATGTGCACACATTTGTAAACCGTACAATTGAAATTGCTAGATTTTTCGAATGGTCCATAGACAAGAAAATTATCTTCTGAAATGACAATAACGATGCTTATCTAGAAAGGCTCTTTTTATGCGAAGATTGACGATTAACCAGGGTTTCTAATTTAGTGAACCCCTTCCGCGTATAGTACCCTCTTACCTGCTCTGCTGTTGGTCTAGCATCAGCATCTTTCTGTAGACAAGCCTCGATGAATGAGCAGAACTCTGGAGAAAAAACGTCTTTTGGCGGCGATGGAGATGGATCATCCAGAATCTGTTAAGATGTGACAAAAAATGAAAAATATTGGCAAGGATAAAGAAAAAGACTGGTAGTGTAGTTAAAACACTTAACAACATTATTGATACAGTTAGAAGGCTGTCTGATATCTGAATAACAAATAACTAATATACAAACAGAAAGGTGTTGTTCGTCAAGAAATTATCACTGGTATGATAATAGGTAATAGAAGTTAAAGCTTGATAGTTCATCACCTAATCATTATCCTTAAGATATAAATATCATACACAAATGTGCAAATAATACATGGTGGTAATTTAGCTATGATAGTTAGAAACGTTTGAGCCAACATATGCAAGTTATAGTTATTTTAAGTGGTAAAAGAGACAATGCCATGGAACACATTCAGAAGTTACCTGCAGCATAAGATTAACAGGTCCTTCAGTTGCTGTATACGGAAATTCTCCAGTGCCACACTCAAAAAGGGCAAGACCAAGACTCCAAATATCAGCTGGATATGAATAACTTTCATTTCGGATTCGTTCAGGTGACATGTATGTTACAGTTCCAACAAACGTAGCACACTGAAAAAAGGATCTAGCGATATTACAATCACATTTAATCACGACAGTTAGCTTCCAGATTATGGTTAATAGAAAATGAAGATAAAAAAAACACAGTCATCTCGCAATGGGCATACCATTGCCATAGAATTCTCCAAGCCAGCACTAATCCCGAAGTCCGTTATTTTCGGTTCTCCCTTTAGATTCACAAGCAAATTTGCAGGTTTTATGTCTCTGTGGACCAAGTGTCTAACTCCATGCAAATAGCTTAGTCCCTGAGCAATAGATAGATTTCAGTCGAATGGAATACCGATGGATAAGAAATATAACAGAAGAACCCCATGAAACAAAAGAACAAGCATTTACTTGCAATAGTCTTTGAACCATCAAGGAAAGTACTGCTTCTGGTATACATCTTTGTCGTTTTATAATATCGGCTAGGGAACCACCATCCATGTATTCTAGAGCAATGCTTATTTGTCCAGAATCAGGAGTGTAAAACGCTCCATAAAATTCCACAAGACCTTGATAACAAGGTGCCTCACACAATGTTCTTATCTCGGTAAGAAGTTGTTGCCTTTTCTCCTGATACAACAGAAATGTTGAAATTAAGATTTATAACCACTTTGAGTTTATACTTTGTTTGAAATGGAAAAAGGGAGAGGATGATACAAAACAATCTTCACCAAAATTGGATAGATTCAAGCTAAGCACTTGATGGACACCATTTTTACTATACGGCCATGACCTAATTATGGAAAGGTTCTGTTCAAGCAGGACGGCTTGGTGCACCGACAGTTATGACTAAGTATCTCAAGCACTGGAATATAGTTTGGCTGAAGAAGGATATTCCAATGGAGCAAAGCCCAATCAGCCCCAATTATTACAAATTTCAATTAATTAGACAAGAAGAAAGGGATATGAGACCTTTTCGAAGATGTTTATCTTTTTTAACGCAATTATTCTGTGAGTGGGAATATGAATAGCCCGTTGGACTACACTGCTTGCACCGCTGCCAATGGCTCCGAATATTCTCATTTCATGAGAAGCACACCTGTAAGTCCTTTCCGTTTGATCCACATCGTTCACTGGTCTTGATGTACACTTTTGCAATCCAAGCTCGTTAATGTTGTATACTCCATAAGATCGACTAAGCAAGTTAACGGTCCCACCATCTGAGACCTTCACAGAGCCAAATATCAAATCAATAAGTTGCTGTAATCCACTTCAAAGAATTTACCTCAAAAACATGAAAGTACCATATAAGAATCAGAAGGATCCAATGTTGATCCAGAAGAAAAACCCTTTTCTGCATCAAATAACGGTACGAGTTTCTTTTTCAATTCCTCCAGTCCTGCCATGGTAGATCAATTTAAAGCAATGCTACCACATCCTTTTTATCCTGACAACTGCATAAACATAAAGAGTCAAAAACATCAGCTTTATGAGTGTTTGATCATGGCAAAAATGAAAATGAGTTACCATATGCTCTCTTGATCTCTTAATAAAAAGAACTCAAAAATCTGCACACATTGTTTCACAAAATTCTAGTATAAGTCAATTACAACAAGTCACATGCTAACTTCTAGAAATTTACAATCTAAGAACATCAAACCCTATTGAAAGTCAAAATCTAAAAAAATAACTTGCCTATCTCTGAACTCCAATTTAGCTTATGATTTGTGCAATTAGCAACAAAATTGAAGTTTTCTTTGTGAGTCCTAAAAGATCAACATTATTCTAGTTCTACTTGATTTACTAGACTCTTTACATGAATACAGAATATCCTTCTTTCTCTAGGGTTTTTAATCGTTTATTAGGGTTCTTTGTGTACGATGAATTTTTTTTATTTTTTTTGGATTTAGCAATCAACAAATTGAAGGTTTATGGTACCTGAATTATCTTGCAGTGAAAATCAAAATGTTATGAACAAATGGCAGGACCAGAGAGAGTGATGAGCAGCAATGGCGAGACCCAGCAGGCTTGAACGATGGGGAAAAGAAAAGAGGACGGTGGTCGATCGAAGGTACGGGTTTTGCGTCTGGAAGAAAGTGGAGATTCGAATGATATCCAGATTTGAGGAGATTTAGGGAATGATGATTGATGAGGGAAGATGATGGTAGAAGGTTAGGGAAGAAAATCGTTGAAGACGAGATCAAAAAAGGTCAAAGATTTTGGTGATTTTGTTCAACTTTTTGCAGAATATGCTTTCGGTTCTTTCTTTTTTTATTTAGACCCCCTAAGTTAATGGGTTTTAACAATTGCCCTTAACATGGTGAACAGTTAACATTTGTGTCCACTGTCCATCAATGTTTAATAGTTTTTCATTTGAGTAAGGTCCAATTTTGATCCTTTAACATTTGTAACTTTTAACATTTGTTTGTAAGTTTAAAAATTATGATTTAGTGTTTTATCTTTTATTGATTTTCAACTCCCTTTTAAAACTAATCTATGGGTGTTTGGGATTGTTTATTTAAAACAACTTATGTTTATCATGCTTATTTGTTTATTGTTAAGTTTGAAAAATTAAAAGTTTTTTACTTCTTAAAAAACTACTTATCTACTTGTTGGCATCATGATAAGTCTTTTATCCAGGCACTTAAAATTGTTTATTTACTGTTCCAACCAACAATAAGTGAACAAGGAGTTTTGATAAGCAATCCCAAATGCTCATTTTAATTAAAAAAAAACATCAAACTTTGACATTTTAAAAAACTATCAATTTGAAGACTCAAAACCGCGAATATTTTTGCGATGAAATAAACCGCAAGCTTTTAAACTTTTTTTAACGGTAGTTAACTCACACACACGTCTCGACATCAAGTCAACGAGGTATCCGGGATCCATACGGGGACCCAACTAATCCTTGACGACCAAGGACTGGCCCGAAAGTAGACCCATGATCAGGGTATCGCCATATGCTCACCCCATGAATCGAACCCGGGTAGACATAGATGTTATCAACTGTCCCTCTCAAATATGTTATCGACCATGGGCTTTTAAACATTGATTACTTACATTGTTTTAACAAATTAAAATTCACTTGTAACCGATTACAAAGGTCTTAAGAATAAAAATAAACAATAAATCAGTTTTATTGTTTCCAAACTCTACCTCTTTAAACCTCCACAAACACCGATATCGTTACCCATTGTCATTTCTCATCATTTCATCATTATTCTTTCCCGTATCACCTACCACGTTTGTTGGCTTTTTGCCATTTATCTCTCTTTTTGTTTATTTTTCGTTTATCAAAAGGGAAAATATCAACAAATTAAAAAACGATGAGAATCAAATTATAAAAAGGTAGATGAAATAACAAGGAGGCCGACGGTGACAATGAGTGGCAAGTGGGAGTAATATTGGTTTCTGGATTGGTGCGTATGTCATAAGGTTTAAGAATGATAAAAACGATTTAGCGTTTTTTTTTATTTTAGGATCTATCAAATCGATTAAGGTGGTTCTTTGTCTTCTTCTTTTTTTGGTAAAAATGATGTAATTAAACATTTTTAAAAAACTTGATAGTTTATCTTATCAAGACAAAAAAAAATGTTCTAACAAACTTAATTATTTAAAATAAGAAATTTAATATTTTTCTTTCGGAAAAAATAATTTAGATACTTAATCAATTTAACTGGGAAATTTAGTGTTGTTCGTCCATTTTTTTTAATAAACTTAGAGCATTCATAATGAAGGTTCTTTTTTATGTTCTTCTTGGGGTTTTTACAAGAACCTTCACTGTAGGACAAGGGTTCTTGTTTAGTCACAAATTTTTATTGGAACTCGGGTGCTTGAACAAGAACCCAAATTCTTGTAATACTTTATTTTCTATTATATAATAACTTACATAAATAAAATTATATTATAAATAAGAAAAAAGGAAGTAAGGTTTTTGTAAGAATCTCCATTATAGAGTTTTAAGGAGGTCCTTCATTCGTTGAGATGACAATGATGTGGCAAACAAAATATGATTAGTGAGATTCTTGAAGGTTCCATCACCATGGATTACTATTAGTTATTTAGAATTGGATAATCGTTGGGTCTTTCTAACTTTTCCTTTTTTACACTTAAAATAAAATGTTACCCCTAAGGCTATGCGTAGCAGAACCCTCCCAGTCCTCCCAACTCCACTGCCATATTAGCTTTTTCATAACCCCACAATAACTCATCTGGAGCCCTCTCTGATTAGTACCCGAACCCTCACAACCCTCCCAACTCTCTCACTTTTTAATTAATTNTAAAATTATTAAATAATTATATATTAAAATTAAATTTTCATAATATTAAAAATTACTAGACATTAAAACATAACAAAGTTGAAACTAAAAACTACAAAACTAGATCGAGAGGCCAAATATATTCGACCAAATCCGTCTGAAGGTTATGATTAATCTATTTGTCTCGCACTTCGAGAACATTCACGAAGCGTTCTGCCTCGGTGAGTTGTGGGTGAATTGCATCCGGTATATAATTAGGGACAAAAAATGGCCTTATTTTTGTTTTCGAGTATCATATTGTGTAATATGATACACACGTACATAATGGTTCTCAATTTAGCTATCTCTCATCCGCGTGCCGGTTGTACAATTATATTCGAACGTTTTTTAAGCACGATAAAAAGCTCGTTCGACATGTTTACGCGTCGCTTCTTGCGCTTTCTTAAACTTTTTTCGTTTCTCGTCATTAGGAAACGAAAACGATTTGACGAAAGTAGTCCATTCCGGATAAATCTCATCCCTGATATAATATTCGTGCTTGTAGGTGACTTTATTCACCTCAAAATGCACTCGGGTGCTTTTCCATTGTACACATCGTCGAAGATGGGCAACTGGCCGAGTACGTTGAGGTCGTTTTGAGCACCGGCACAACCAAAGAATGTGTGCCAGATCCATGTGTCTTGGGAAGCCATTGCTTCCAGAATGATTGTCAGGTACGGATGATCGCCTCGCTTGAATTGACCTTGTCAAGCTATCGAGCAATCTCCCCAATCCCAATGCATGTAGTCAACGCTACATGCATGCCAAGAAATCCGTATCGGGCTTCATGCGCGATGTACAACTGCTGAATATCTTGATAACTCGGCTTGCCTAAACATACTTTTCCATAGACTTCAATAATACCTGTGCAGAAGTTGTGTAAACAATTGCGTGATGTTTTATCTCCCATGCGGATGTACTCGTCAAATGCGTCGCCCGGAGATTCCGTACGCCAATTGCCGAATTGCTGTCGTACACTTTTGTATCGGAGAGAGACCTTGTTTACCTCCAGCGTCGGAATGAAGTTGAAAATATCGACACCTTGTGCTAAAATCATGAACTATTCGTAGGAATATGTCCCTCCTCATCCTGAAACGTCGTTTAAACATCTCATCAGTGTACGTCGGGTTATCGCAAAAGCAATTATGCATAAAGCCGTTCGTTTGCAGCTACCCGACCTCTTTCTATGTTAGCGGCCATCGAACGGCGTATTGACGATGACGCAGTGACCTGCTGAATGAACGTCGCAAACAATTGCGCATCTTGTTCTCATTCCTCCTCGGTATCCATGGGTGATGATGACCCGGTCGATGAGCCGGGTTGTGCCATAGTGTGTAAATAAATGAAAGTGAGAGAGATGAAATTGTTGTGAGAATAAGTGAGAGAGATGAAATTAGTGTGAGAAATATAAGTTTAGGGCTACAAGTGTACTTATAGGTAAATAAAAGGAAAAAAAGAAAAAAAATTAAAGTTTTTAAAATTTGACCGGTTATTTTATTAAAAAAATTATTTTTTTTTTTATTTACGGCTCTCTCCAACGGATTGGCACTATCTACAAGCCTCCATCCTTTGGAACCGTCCAGTCCGCTGAAGGCATAGCGAAACCCGCTGAACCCGTCGAGCTCCAGCCCACCCAGCCTACATCCTTAGTACGCGCAGCCTAATTATACCTGATGAGTATATAATCAAATATATAAAGACTTTGTAAAAATTATCTTAATTTCTATTTTACATATTATAATTTTTTTCTTACTTAATATTGCAAAACGCATAGTTAGTTTTTCTTTTCCATGAATATACCATTCAATAAATAGTTTTCAATTTATTCTCATGTATATCCTCTACCGATCACCTACGAATGCAGGTAACAAATAAAAAGTCGGATATTTGTAAATTGTAAGTATAAATTTTAAAATTGAAAAAGAAAATTCCTTATTTTTAAACATCTTATATATTTCAAATTATATGGAACAAATTCCCAAAACCCCCAAATCTCATTTTCCTTTTCTCTTAAGTTTAAAAAAACTTAAATTTAAAAAATATTAAATAAAGGCCTCCCTGCAAGGCTCCAAAGAAACCATGAAACTTGTGCTCCATGCAACCTCATTGCTTTCCATCTCATCACATACGTGTCATCACCATGTTTTCCCATCTTCATCTTTTTAAACACCACCTCCACCACCCTCATCACCACCACCACCACCATCATCATCATCATATTATTCTCTCATCTTGAAGCTTTCTTCATTTAATTTCAGCCATGGCTG
>LUCG01083491.1:0-10681 GCA_001633085.1 Carthamus tinctorius | reverse complement strand
GGTCTTAAGCATCTTTATGTATTTTCTATTTTTTCTGCACATATATAACCAAGAATTTGATTTTCACAAGTTAAAAAATATTAAAAATACATATTACAACAAGTTTTACATTAATCCGGGCTAACTGGTCTTTTACCGGTTCAATCCACCGATTCAACAGGTTTTATCAATAAATCGTTCGGACATTCACTATGTCCTTAAAAACACCATAAAATGGTCAATTTGACCCGATATCTTCACCAATTCCCGGTTCGCCCGGTTGGTTCAACCCAATTCTTAAAATATTGACCAACGTACACAATTAAATTGGTTTACTAACCATTTTTCTCACTTTTATCTAAATGGCACTACGTCAGTGATATCAGATCCATAATATTACTAACCTAGTTAAAAAAACATAAAAAAATACAAAGGTGGTCAATTTCTTTTAATACTTAGATCCACAATTACAAACCTAAGTTGATAATTTTCTTGTTCACTTTCAAAAATTAAAATACACTAGACTTAGGATGTGTTTGGTAAAAATAAGCTACCTGATAAGCTAGCTTATAAGCTAATCAATTCAAACATGTACCATAAGCTAATTTACAAGCTAGCTTATTGAAACGCTACTTGGAGTAACTTTTTAGAAGCCTTTTGTAGCTTTTTTCCATATATACCCTTATTAATATTAATTCTTAAATTTAAAGATACATTTGTTGGTCATTTACATACTCATAAGCTAGTTTTTACCAAACACAAGTTGTTCATAAGCTAGCTTATCAGCTAGTTTGCCAAACAGGGCCTTATTTGTTTAAATGTTGGTTTAGTTAAGTCCCTAAGGCCATGCATAATGGTGATAAGGGGCTTGGTGGGGTGGTGCGGGCAAGCGGGCTCGGAGGCTGGGTGGGCTCTGCTACGAACGCCAACGGGCTGGCGACATGAAACAGCCAGCGGCGTGGAGACACCGAGCTAGTCGCTCCTTTCCCTCTCACACTATTTTTTTTCTTTTTTTTAATTGTATTGGGTATTTGGTTTGGAGGTTCGGATACTAACAGGGAGAGCTCTAGAGTAGTGATGGCCAAATACCGGTTTCGGGCCGGGCCGGGCCAGGGCCTAAACCGGTTTGCTACAGTGTAGCTCTAAACCGGTTTGGCTCTGAAACGGTTCGGGTTTGGGCCGGGTTGAGGGACCAAAGGCTTGAACCGATCACCATGGCTGTTGAACAGATTTTCCCAAACCGGGTCGGGTCGGGCCCAAAACCGGTTTTGGAGTGTTTACGTCGGATTTTCGTATATTTTTTATCTTTGTTTGATTTTTTTTGTGTATACGAGAACTAGAGAACACGAGAACTCGAGATTAGAGAATACGAGAACATGAGAACTCGAGATACGAGAATACGAGATTACGAGAGCCGAAAAATGAGAAATCTTTGCGTTTTTTTGCGTCTTTTGCTAGTTGGGAAGTCGTGGTTTGATCCTTAACCCACCACTAGTATTTATATACTAGTTTAGCTCAAGAAACTAACGCAGGGGGAATGCGTGGAACGGATCGACAATCGTCAACCCGGAAAATAAACAACGATCTCAAGCGTGAATCGCAAAGAAACAAGAGAATAATCTCTAAACTCACAAAGGAGAATAACTGAATTAATCAAAATAATAGTCTGATTTACATTGAAAGCAAACATCCTATTTATAATCCTAGGCTAGAAAGATAACTATGGAAATAGAATAATGCTAAATCTACCTTAATAATTATCCTATCTTAATGAAGAAGAAAACTAATAAAAGAAACTAATCATACTCTAATTTAATCAGGATCTTTAACTAATGAAATATTTGAATAAACTAATAAAGGCTATCGATTCTGGACCGATCCGGTGATCCGGCAGCATGCTTGCGCCGTAAAGCGCGTTTTGATACGCGTTTTCCATCTTCTTTCAACCCCTTTTTCTCGGCTTCCGAAAACCTTTTAAAATTCCTAATACAGCTCGAAACCGATCTGTATCAGAAATGCTCAAAAAACCATCCCAACGGCTCTATAACGACTAGAAATTTGAAAAATTCGGCGGTTCGGGCTGAACCTGGTTTATGACCGGTTTTTGAACCGGTTCGGGACTGGAAAAATCCTCTATAACCTGAACCGGTTCGGGCTTCCAGGCTGTAAACCGGTTTGGACCGGTCCGAGCTCAAAACCGGTTCCGGCATCAGGCTGGTTCGATTTTTCGTTCAGTTTGGTTCCGCTCCGCTTGGCCATCACTATTCCAGAGGATTTATGAAAAAACTGGTGTGGCATTGACACGACAGAGGGCTCAGGAAGGCTCAAGTACTGATAGCCTAGTATTAAAAACTTGAATATTTATCATGTATGTCAAGTAACCTTCAATGTTCTTTGTTTACTTTCCCAAATTCTTATGACATCTACCTTTTTGCCTTTGGTGTCAGGGTCAGGCCAAACCCAACACCGGTCTCCATCTTCCAGTCAGCACTGATTGTGCAACCAACAAAAAGAAAGCAGCCATGGCCTCCTTTATCTCAACCTTACTGCACTAGGGTTCGCTAACCCATCGGATCCATCGTCATTTCTTCGTGGGCTCCTCCCTCACGACGTTAATTAGTCAAATCGCCAACGATTTCGTATCACAACCGCGTCCCAATTTCATCTTTCCTTAACAAATCCTATTTCAACTTTCGTTAAAGAAATCCTCCTATCTTGACTATTATTCCCAGTTGGTGGTCTACTTCCCAATTCTGTTTTTCATCACTTTCTTGACCAGTCGTTTGTGTTAATCTCTTCGAAATCGATCGATTATTTGTGATTTGTTATCTGTGTGAAGAAGTCAGGTGGGGTTTTCTAGCTTGAAGCTTTGTGATTTCCGTTGAAAATTTTAGATTTTGGAAGAACCCTAGATCGGTTTGAAAAAGGGGGAAACGAGAACCCCGTATGATCCATGGTGAAGGAGACGGAATACTACGATGTCCTCGGGGTTAAACCCACCGCCACGGAGGCTGAGATTAAGAAAGCTTATTACATCAAGGTTAGTTTCGATGATATTTCCTCTGATCTTGTTTATCTTGCTGGCCCTTTATGCCTACTGTTTGTTCTTAGTTTAGCTCTAGAAGATCAGTAGGGTGCTTAATCAGATATGGTGCGGCCTTAGGGGGATTGTGATGTTTTCAATTTGTACTTCAATCTAGCATGTTGGTACTCTAAAAACATGGTGTCTACTAAGGCTTACATTTGTTGTTATCTTTTCCCTTGAGCACATTATATTAAATGTAGGATGATAGTTGTTGCATAAAATTTGAAATTTGTTGGCTTATGTTGTTCGAATGCCTTTAGGAAAGATGAGTTTAATATGTTTGGTGAAAGAGGATCCAGCTATATATCCACCTCAAAGGCTGAAATTGCTTGCACTCTTTGTTGTATTACTGTTTACACCCTTTGTATGAATGCCCCATGACACTATGGTAATGCGATGAAAGCCCGTTAGGCATGCGTTTTTGAGCAACTTTTCCCGAATCAGAAGAAATATCATTAAACTAAGGAAAATAGAAACGAAGGAAGGTGTAGTGATCTCTGAATAATTTTGGGTAGCCTTTGTTAAAAACTGTTTTGTGAAAGCAGAGATTTATAAGACTTTTCATTGAAATGGTGCAATTTTTTTCTTTTCCCAACAATCTACAGCTTACATTTTTAGATTAGGAACATTCTAGAACTAAACCACCAAGCTGTGGCCTAGTGGTAAGTTTCTAAAGGGTGGCATAGCCCACCCGGGTTCGAACCATGGGATACACAGATGGTGGCCACTGGGTATTATGCCCAGGGGAGCATTTCTTCGCTCTCAATTATATTGCCAGGATGTAGTCTGAGCATAGCCCAGGTGAACCTTCCAAAAAAAACATTCTAGAAGTACCAAAATGTAGCACATTTTGGCTGTAAAGAGAATTTTTGACACATGAATTTTGTTTTTAATTAGCAAGCACTTGTGTCCTTGTCATGAAAACGCTTACAATGACGTTCTTAATGATATCTGGTTTATGAAAAATGCTTTATGTTCATCAAACATATTTGTATTTGCACTAATGTATAGCATGTTAGATGCATAGTAAACCATTACATCAAATCAAACAGGCTAATACTAATATTGTTTGTTATATTCCATGAAAGTTTAATACTAATATTGTTTTCATATAATTATTATTCTAAGTAACTAGCTTCATTGTTCCATTTATACAAATTCTTAGGAAGGATTAAAAAGATTTCCTCCCAGTGGACACTTTATTTCTTGTAATCTATTTGTTGGAACTTATTAATCCTACTATTATTGACAGTTATATATGCATATAAACACACACATTGATACATCTACATTTTTAACTAGTAGATGTTACCACAGGAGTGTATTAGTTCATATTATATTAACTTGCTATGCTTGGAGGATTGCAGGCACGACAGGTCCATCCAGATAAAAATCCAAATGATCCTCTTGCAGCACAAAATTTTCAGGCAATACTTCCATCCACAGCTTACAAATTGTTTATTTGGTTGTTTCAGTACCTTTCCACATTCTTCCTTTTCTTTTTGCCATGCTATATATGGCACATCCATATTGACATAATGTTCATACTAGAAGGATTCAGGACAGGGGCGGACCTATTAGGAGCTGAGTTGGCTCTTGTGCATCTGCTCACTTGATTATTGAAAGAGAAAAAAAATTATCCGTCTGAACGGTGCACCTGCTTGATTTTGGAGGATGCCCTTATATACTTTGAAAAACCAAATCTATAACAGAAACTAAAGACGGGTGGGATGGTTGGATTACCACTCTGCCTTCAACAGGTCATGGGTTCAAATCTTTCAAGTCAAAATTTAATTTTTTATCTTTTAATTTTAGGCCCTGGACATTTATTCAGGCCCTACGATGATACTTCTGAAAATATTAACAACAAAAAAATAGTTAGAAGGATTGAACTCACAACCTCAAGTGCATTACAAACATTACTACCACTGCCCGAAGACAATTTTTGTTATTTTTCTCCCATTTTGATTTTATTATTTTTCCTCATGATTTATTTTTCTACACATTGTCAATTCATCTTAAAATTGTCGCTTTTTATCTCATTTTCAAGGCAACATATATTTATTTTAAGGATCAAGGCAATTCCAGATTAAAAAATGTATTTTATTCCTCAAATCGACACAATTGACTTTTACATAGGTCAAACTGCGTTGACTTTCTCCCAAGGTCAAGCCACAATCTTGGGAACCTTTGATCCACCCTAAAGGTCCACCGTCCACCCGCTCAAAGAAATTTCTGGGTTCGCCACTGATTCAGGACAAGGTAGATCATCATGAAACAAAGATTTGTTCTATGACAAAATGATGCAACTTTTTACTCATTCATGAACTCTGTTTGCATTGTTCATCTTTATTTTACTAAAGCCCCAATCCCTGCACACGATGCAGATACAAGATGAGGAAATATGGCTTGTGCTGTTCCTTCCTTTTACATCTTTTTATTTTAATCTTTTTCTAACATTAGGTGAGGGGCATGTGATTTGAAAACTTGCACATCGAAGGTGAGGGAGAGGCCTAACCACTAGTCTATTACCATGATCTTTTAAAGATCCCTTTTACATAGACAGGTGAAGCTGCGCACACCCAGTTCTTAGATTGGTCCCTGAGTAGTAGTTTCCATTTTGGCAAGAGTTTTATAGCCTTTTTTTGTGATATGTTCTTCACTATACTGTTTTTGCTAAATATTTTATGTTCCGGCACAGGTTCTAGGTGAAGCTTACCAAGTATTGAGCAATCCTGAACAAAGACAGGCTTATGATGCATATGGGAAATCAGGAATCTCAACGTCAGTTTTGTGGTCTTTAACTGTAGATAGTCGAGTCATAGTTTATAAGATTATGGTATCTTGAATAGTACACGTGCACGAGCTCATACATGTCTTGTTTATCTTTATTTTGTTGAATTCTCTGAAAATTAAATATATGTTCTCTCTATTCATTATAGTGACGCAATCATTGATCCTGCTGCCATATTTGCGATGCTTTTTGGGAGTGAGCTATTTGAGGACTACATTGGCCAGCTTGCTATGGCATCAATGGCTTCTTTAGATATTTTCACAGAAGGGGAGCAATTTGATGCTAAAAAGNCTCTCTCTCTCTCTCTCTATATATATATATATATATATATATATATTACCCATGTTGTAACATCGCATGTGAGGTCTTCATGATTTTCGAATTTCCTGTCTTTTACTGTTTTACATGAGATGTTAAATGAAGGAGGTATCACATGCGCTCGTGATTGAGCACTAGAAGTTATCTTTACCTGCTGAAGTAATCATTTAAATTTATCAAGCTGTACGTAGCTATTTAGATTTGAATGAGTTACGTGATTCCATCACAGGCTGTGCAAAAGGAAAGAGAAGAGAAGTTAATCCAAACACTTAAAGATCGTCTCATTCCTTACGTGCAAGGAAACAAGGAGGAGTTTGTTCGCCATGCTGAAGCCGAAGTATCGAGGCTCTCTAACGCAGGTGATTTGCAGTTCTTCTTTTTAAAATTTATCATTGCATGTGGCTTTGCTATCCTTTCAAGGGTTCTCCAGTGTTGGTAAACATGTTAAGGATTAGGCATAGAGAATTAGTTCGATTTTGCTGGAAGCATTTTATTATATGATGGAAAGTTGTTAGAATGCGAAACTTTTAGGAGTTTAAAATACCTGGTGGAAGTTTTAATCCGTGCAGTCGTATATTTCTCGTACTTCGGTAATCATACAACTTTTGCGTGATGAACATAAGTTGATCACTAGTGTTCTTTCTTAATGCCTTGTTTTTATATTTGTTTTTTCTAAAATTAAGATACTCTTTGCAGCTTATGGTGTGGACATGTTGAACACAATTGGCTATATTTATGCGCGGCAGGCAGCCAAGGAGCTCGGTAAGAAGGCTATTTACTTGGGTGTGCCATTTATTGCCGAGTGGTTTAGGAACAAAGGGCACTTCATTAGATCCCAAGTTACAGCAGCAACAGGTCAGTTTATTCAGCCCACTGTTTATAACTTCGACACATATAACAGTACTAAACATGTGCTTAAATGACTATTTACAATCCCCTTTTGATGGTCAATGCCTAAATGATGGTCAATGCCTTAATACTTAAAAATGTTGACTTTAGTTTTGTTCTTTAATTTTTAACTTTTTTTCACAAATCCTTGAGTGTCTCATTATTTTAAAACTAAATTCTTGCATTCTTGTGTTCTTGACTTTGCTTTTGTACCTACACTATTGAATTGGTTAAAAGGTATTTGACATCATATATTAATATTGTATCGCAAAATAGATTCGTTATATATGTTGTTGGGGTAGGAGTAGGAGGCACTTGCCCCCAACATGCTCATTGCTTATTCTGGGAAAAAAATTTTTTTAGCTAACATTTCTATAATGTCTCCATCAATTAAACTTTAATGCCCCAAACTCTCAAGGCTCGGACCCAACTAAAGTTATCTTATTTTTCTTATTTTGTTTGCTATAATGCTATTGATTTGATAAATCCCTATTTATGTTTCTTTTCCAACTTACTTTTTGCATTTTATTAGTTTATAGATACTTTTTGTATTTTATTTGTTAATTTTTAGTTTTCTATTTGTTAATTGTTATTTGATTTAGGATTCTTGAGTTTGTTATTTTGATTTAGGTTTGCTACTAGTTTGCCTTTTATCAACTATTTTGCATTTTGATTTATCTTTCACTAGGTTTGTTACAAATTGGTTTAATGCCAAATGTCAACATGTTTAATTACAAATTGGGTTTAGTGGTTTGTTCTTCTAGCCATCTGGTCCATTATGGATTAGTCGAATTTTCTATTAATGTATAATATGTTCACTTGCTTTCAGTTTACCAAAATGGTTAAATATATAAATAGTAGTATGTGCTTGATTTAACCAAAATAAAAAATAACCGGAAACTGAACCCAATAAGTTATCTCTATTCGGTTAACCGAACTTTTCAAGCCAAAAACCGAATAACTCGAAACCGTTTTGGTTTGGATAAGTTAATCGGTTTTGTTATCTTTCGAAACCCCTAAACGTGCCCCTAATCGTAGAAGTTTCTAGATCCGCCATTGTCTGCATACATCATCCATGCTGTCTCTATGTGGGATATACGGGGTTTGTTTTGTTTGATTTGGACATTCTTGTTTTTGTAGGTTGCATGCGTACTTACGATACTTATTTCCCTTCAACCTTTTTTAAACTACCGACATCTTTTCATTTTTGCTAAAAAAAGGTTACCTTTTGTCTCGAGTTTAGGGGCACTTGCTTTAATCCAGCTCCAAGAGGACATGAAACGGCAGCTAAGTGCAGAGGGGAAGTATACTGAGGAGGAACTTGAAGAATACATGCAGTCACACAAGAAATTGATGATTGATTCTCTTTGGAAGCTTAATGTGGCTGATATCGAAAACACTCTTTCTCGTGTCTGCCAGATGGTTGTATTTACTTGTATGCCCTTTCTTTGTTTGTGTAATATCTTGAGGTACTTACAATTATATTTGCGGTGTTTCAGGTTCTTCAAGACAATACTGTAAAAAAGGAGGAGCTACGGACAAGAGCCAAGGGGTTGAGGACTCTTGGTCGGATCTTTCAGGTATTCTCTTACGGTGCATTTGGTACACGAGACAAAAGAAAACATAAAAACATTGTCTCACGTTTAGCATGACATAGGACTTGGGCAACATGGTTCCGGATGGGACAAAAATGATCAAAATAGGTGGAACAAAAAACGGATGAGGCTAAATGACTAAATTACGAAACTACCACCGTCCGGTATGTGTGTGTATATATATGTATGTGATGGAATCATGTGAGAAAATAGATTTTTGGTGAGAAGCATGAAAAGTGGTGAAGGCACCCCTTATATTGAGTGAAGTTGAATGTGATGTTATATTTTGTAAAGGTGGTGAAGGTTATAGACTTGAAAATATGTATCTTCACCATTTTCTGTGCAGGTGGTTTTACCTTCACACGCCTTCACACAATATAAGGATGCCTTCACATAATAGGTTACATTTTTCACACTTGTAATGGAAAATGACATTTCTCATGGGGACTCAATCTTATGTGTGTGTGTGTATATATATATATCATAAATGTATCTATATGTTATAAAAATTACTATACTTTCCTCCTCTGATGTGTATTTGTATATTTATGTATTATAAAATATATCATGTCATAATTATATCTCTATATTATAACAATTACTATGCTACCCTCATTTGATATGTGTTCCTATATTTATGTATTATAAAATATATTATATATATCATAAATATATCTATACATTAATAAAAATTACCATACTACATGAATACATGATGTGTGTATATATAATAACATATCATCTATTTTAGACGATGAGAAAACCTTAAGCATCATTTGAAGGGCAATATGGTCATCTTAACATTTTTGTTCCGTCTTGTTCACCTTATCAGACATTATACATACAACTTGTCTAATCCTGTCGTAGTCGTGTCAAACACCAGACTTGCAACCAGTCTAGTTTAGTTCAGCCTTGTCCACGTACCAATACACACCCTTGTGTAAAGTGTTGGGGTACATTGTTGGTATACGTCACTCTTTGACTTGATGCCTGATAATTACATCGGTTTTCAGAAGGCAAAGTCGGCCAATGAAGATGAAAGTGAAGCAATTCTAAACAGTGGTGGAATGCATAATCTGAATGGAGGCGATCCAGATCATACTTCAAGATCGACAGAATCGGGACAAAGCTCTCAAACCAACATCGCACCTCAGGTATATCCTTACCTTGTTTATCATTCGTTCTGTTTCCTTAATAATCTTCTAAAGTTACTTACCAGTTTTCATTTGGCTTGTGTTCTCTACCGGCCGTTGGGCCATCATTAGTAATTTTAGCAGTCAACTCCTTTCGTCTAATCAATCAGCCATCTCCAACTTCAACATAGTTGGGTTCTTTTAACATATAAGCGTCCTAAACTATGTGTCCACATAAAAAAACCCTACTTTCCAATTCTACCCTTAATTATAAGATAGAGAAATTCATTTCTTGATCATTCGTTAAGGGTAAAATTGTCATTTAACTAAAGGTTGATGATTACACTTTTTCTAATGCTGTATATTTTTCATCATGCATATGTATTTTGGGACAAATGAGTATGTGTGGATAGATGCATATGCACTTTCTAAAATTACCTTTACCTATTTAAGTATAACAAACAAAAATTATAATACAATTTCTCTCTTCAGAGATATTGTAGTGGGTAATTGTTATTATATTATATATATAGATTATATAGGTGAAGGTTCAAAGTTCAAGCGGGAACACCTCCATTTTGTGATAACGTGATAATACACGTGAGGGAACCTGTTGGTGTGCATATGACGTACCCTCCAACTTAAGTTGCGCCAAAGGTCGTATGTGTCTCAAATTTAGTATCACATGTGATGGACTATAGTATCACATCAAGAACATCATTATCACATGTGAGAGAGTCTAGCAGTATAAGGCCGGCTTGCTAGGTTGCTCCAAATGCCATCCATATTTAGTATCCCACAAGTATCATATGTAATCAAATATATTAAAGGGTGTTCTTGCATTCTCGTAAATGAAGCGTTTGAACACTCCCCCCCACATATATATATA
>LUCG01083451.1:0-13381 GCA_001633085.1 Carthamus tinctorius | reverse complement strand
CATTTTTCGTGGAAAATTTTTCTAGAAAACAGAAAATTTTTCCACAACTAAACACACCCTTAGATTTCCAAAAACCGAATGAGCCACGGTTCAGTTTCAGCCAATAACCGAACCAAACCGTTTTCGGGAGCATTTACACCTTGCAGTATGAAAATGTCTGGCTAACGACCCGTTTTTAGCCCTCCCTCATCTTCATCTTCATCATCAACCCCCCAAACATGGCCGCCAAAACCCTATTATCAGCAGCCTTCAAGAAATCCATCCCCAAAGCTCCATCTCCCGACCAACGAACCGCCAATCTCATCTCCCAATCTATAATTACTTCCCAATCTTTCCAGTTTCCCCCCACCTCTTTAAACCCCACCATCCTACACCTTGTCCTCTCAAACACACGCATTCCCCCTCAATCTTCCCTCGATTTCTTCAATTCCCTCCAACCCCACCAATTGAACCTCATCGAACCATACATTTCGCTTTCTTCTCGCCTCTACAAGTGCAAAGATTTTGCCCTAGCTAAGGACGTCTTGAATCAGTTGGCCATCAACACTGCCATCCAACAGCCTGTACGAAAGATTACGTCTTTTGTTGACGAGAACTATGTTAATGGATCCAGTAAGGTTGTTGTAGGGAAGTTATTGGATACTCTGTTTCGTGTTTACGCTGACAACCGGAGGTTTGAAGAGAGCTTGGAGGTTTTTGATTACATGAAAGGTATTGGGTTTAGTAAGATTGATGATAGATCGTGTATGGTTTTCTTGCTTGCAGCAAAGAGATGCGAAAAGTTTGAATTGCTGTCGGAGTTCTTCCGTAAGATGGTTGATTCGGGAGTCGTGATAACGGTTTATTCGTTGACGATTGCTGTCTCGGCAATGTGTAGGCTTGGGCGGAGTTCTAAGGCGAAAGAATTGATGGATGAAATGATTGCAAGAGGGGTTCGACCAAATGCGAATACTTATAACGCTTTGATCGATGCCCATCTGAAGAAATCGGAATTTAGGGAAGTGGAGATGGTTCTCGATTCGATGAAGAGGGAAGGAGTTGAATACTCCGTGGCAACTTATACGCTCTTAATCGAGTTAAGTTTGATGTTGGGGAAAATCGAGGATGCAGAGAAGGTGTTCGGTGAAATGCATCAGAAAAATATAGCCCCTGATGCTTATGTGTATACTTCAATGATCAGTTGCAACTGTAAGATGGGGAGAATGAAGAGGGCTTTCGAGTTATTTGATGAATTGACTGAGAAAGGCATTGTCCCAAATATCCACACTTACGGAGTGCTGATCAACGGTGTATGCAAAGCAGGCGAAATGAAAGCTGCCGAAGTTTTGCTGATTGAAATGCAAAGTAAAGGTCTTGATGTGAATGATGTCATAATCAACACATTGATGGATGGGTATTGTAAACAAGGAAATGTTGATGATGCAATTAAGTTGCAGAGCTTAATGGAGAAGAAAGGGTTTAAGCCTTGTCTCATTTCCTATAATATCATTGCTGCTGGTTTGTGTAAAGTGGACCGACTCGAGGAAGCAAAGACCCTGTTGTTTGAAATGGCGGATAAAGGCATGGCTTTAAATACGCAAACTTACACCATTTTGATCGATATATTCTGTAAGCAAGGGGATTTTATTGAAGCTAGACGAACGTTTATGGAGATGGAGAGTAAGGGGGAGAGACCAAATGTTGTGACATATAATGCTTTTATTGATGGGTATTGCAAGAAAGGGTTGATGGAGGAAGCTCATAGGGTAAGAAGTGAGATGGAAGGCAAAGGGGTGATGCCTGATGTCTACACTTTCACTTGTTTAGTACATGGGGAATGTATGGCTGGGAGAGTCGACGATGCAATGAAGCTGTTCGATGAAATGCCTGAAAGAGGTCTTGTTCGAAATGTGGTAAGTTATACGGCTATGATTGCTGGGTTATCGAAGGAGGGAAGATCAGAAGAAGCTTTTAGGTTGTATGATGAGATGAAAAATGCAGGTATTTTGCCTGATGACACTTTGTACTCTTCCCTTGTTGGGGGTCTTCACTCTTCATAGTTCTAGGGGTTAATCACCATAAAAAGAGAAAGAAATACCTTTATATTGTATACCAACAAATGATTCCTACATAATTAAGCAATTTGATACATCTAGACATAAATTGTTTATTTTTTCAATTTATAAATATAAATATTTATTCCTTGAAAACAAATTAAAAGTCATTTAGTAAATTCAAGGATTTATTTGTGGGTTTCAGAAAGGGCAATGACTTACGTGTTTGAAAACAAGTCTGATCAATCAAAATATGAAAGTCCATTGGACTTTTTTGGACTTCTCCGAAACGTATATATACATATAGTTGTGCGTATAAAAGGAGTGGGACTCGCGTTCAAGGAAGTAAAAGTTATTCTGTGATTGTGAAATTTAAACTGCAAGCATCCTAAGTTAGTGATAACTACTTTAAGCATCTAATCAGCACTAATTCTGGCTTCTTTGCCATCAAATTCCTAGCTAGTAAGTTGTAATAGTTGTTCTTTACGTTGGAATCGCATCCAACGTTTTAAATCTTAGAGTACTACCATGATAACAGAACTTTTATTAATAGCGAAATGTAGAGGTCTCTTTTGATTTTATTCTTGAAACTAAAACGATCAAGATATCGTAAGCATGCAATCTG
Source organism: Carthamus tinctorius (assembly GCA_001633085.1). Taxonomy (NCBI): domain Eukaryota; kingdom Viridiplantae; phylum Streptophyta; class Magnoliopsida; order Asterales; family Asteraceae; genus Carthamus; species Carthamus tinctorius. Next base: position 10,723 of record LUCG01083451.1, on the reverse strand, counting down.
GGATCAAATTAACATCGTTGCCATCTTAAATAGAACTAGGAAAACATGGCTTTAATTATTTGCTACAACTTGAAAGGATGCATTGAAGTCGAACTGCACCGATCATCTTTTGAATCGGGATATATAAGCCTGGTGTCTGCTCTTAATTAAATTCCACCACTTTTTCTTGCTCTTCTTTTTCTCTTCCTTCCCCTCCGCCTTCTTCTCATCCTTCTCCGCATATCCGGATGGTGGCAACTCTGTTGCAATCGAAATTCAAAACTAGTATAATTAGATCTTTTATGTGGTTAATATGTACAACTGTCTCAAATTTTCTATTTTGATCAAAAATCTGATGACCATATATATAATCTCTAAGATGATGAATACCATTTACAGGCAGATTTATTAGATAATATTCATGCCAAGCACTTGATGGTGACTTCTTTAGATTACACCAGGTTTTCAAGCCTTCTTGCTTTTACATGGTATTTTTCCCTTCTAGATATATGTTGCCATAAAGTTATCTTGTCAATGCAAAATAGGATTCTAACGCACTCGAAAGCCTCAAATTGCCACGTTCTTGGACAACTATTTGAAGATATTTTCTTTTCAAACATAATACTGGAATAGGAATCAACCATATGAGTATACATACCTTCTTCAGCAGGATAGATCGGGTTGTAGTGAACTTCAGCCCAATAACTCAAGAAAACAACTGTAAAACAGAAAGAAAAAGCCACTTTTGTAGTTACATCTTGATTTTAGTACGAAAAAAGAATTAAAGAAACATGATGGGTGCGTTTTATAGCATGTATAGGAAATTCTAGCATGCCAAGGATGGGGTAAAGTATGCGTATGTAGAAACGATATGACAAGTAAAATAGGGCAAATTTCTCAAGAAAAACCAGATATGATTTAATGGAAGCATAATGTAATTCATATTCATTAGGTGAAGCATGGGAAAACCCTAAACCAGTATAAGAAATGATAGATATGATCAACTGTTAGGTTACCATCATGAGCTGAGCACACTCCTTTCCATCGGTAAAGAGTGTAAAACTAAATTCTTTTAGAAAGATACATGGATGGGTGGCGATAACAACTCATACACGTAGATACGTATATTAAGCCTTTCTCTTGAAGAAACAAAATAAGTTGACAAGAAACAAAGGGTGGGCTATATATAGACGCTATTTTCACAAAAATTGATACATACTTATAAGAAATCCATGGAACTTGATAATAATCTACAAGTTACCTCTTTTCGACTTTAGGACCTTGGGAAGAATCTCGATGAAAATGGTATCTTTGAAAGAGGTTAGCACAAGGATTTTGACACCATACTGCATGAAAACATAAAGGAGTTGAATAAGTATCCAAGTCCAAAATCAAATAGACATATAATTAGCAAAACCTTGTTAGCACTTTATCAATCCATCTTAAGTTTATTGTGTCTATTCTAGTTAAGATGGAATAAAGGAAAGATACCAAATCTGCAGCTGCCTGCAAGGTGACATGATCTCCCCACTCTCCATTCCTGCTCAATTGAAATTAACAATTAATTAGAAGTTGGAAAGGGAAATGTGTCGATCGGAAAAAACGTATGACGTACATAGAAATCTGTGTCAAGTAGTCGGTGTATGCCATTGGGACATATCCCTCGTACATTTCTGGATGCGACTTAAGCTGAATCATGTACATAGATATAACATATCAATAACCATAACCAAAACTGAACAAAACTATACAAATTAATTTCAAGAAAATATGTAGGCTGCATTATCATCCTAGCTGTGATGTTTACCTGAATAACAACCTGCTGTCTCACAGATTCGTGATACTCTGGTGTGCGGTATAACTGATCCGATAAAGCACGAAACTGAAGAGAAATTTGCCATCACATGAGATGCATTATTCTTCGGTTTGGATTAATAAAAGGTGTAATTCAACAGATTAACCCACATTGGTCTTTTGCCAAATACATAAAACTTCTAAGATTTTATGATTTGCTGAAGCAGTAGTATAGTACTAGTAATTCAAGATGATGAAATGGAGGATGACACTGACCTGACAGTTACCATCTCCTTCAACTTTAGACTCAACCAGGCCATATAATTCCAACCTGAGAACACCACAATTCAAGTAGCAGCAAGAATGAAACTTAATTACTTGGAAAAGCTGAGAAATATTATATATATGGAAGCTAGTTAATTCCCATCCAGTGTTGGTTTTTTCTCAACTTGTTACAAATTAATTTTCAGATGTAATTCCATATATGGAAACCAAATTAATGCCATGGTCCTGATCAACATGGTGATGACATTCCTAACCATTGTATTTGGTTTGATGTTATCCAACTATTATACATTTAAACATACAAGAAAAAGAACATTGTAGTTGCAATAATGCGAAGGAATTAAAGTGGACGATTAAATACGATAATTATTTTAGTACATTTTTGTATAACTATAATGTTTTTATTGAACTCTAAAGTATAATTATTGGTTAACTTGTTAATTACAGTGAAACGGTTAAGAGACAAGAATGATACTTTTGCACATATAAACTTACCGTACTACACAATATTAGGGTGGTTAAAAATAATAGCTACTCCGTTATCAACTCATTGTGGACGACGTATTAAGATCTTATGGATTGTTTCTCTTGAAAACATCATATATAATTAAGGCAGATGTGTTACAACATACATGTGCCAATGAACTAGCATCCGTCAATTATAACAATTACGACAAAATGTTGGCTGTCGTGGGTTAATTAGTTTCATAATAAAGCAATTTAATTTGTTTTATTGAAGAACTTTAGGAGTGGAAGGGTGGTAGAGCCCTGAGATACTAAAAGAGATGACTCAGTGTCCATTGATTTTAGTTCTTAATTCTAACAAGGTTTCCATTCTGGTTAATTTTAAACATTTACAACAAGGTTTTTGTTTGAATTGGATTAAACCAAATGATTATGTCACAATTTGTTCTGGTTATTTTAACCATCCAAGTACATCTTTTATTCATACAAAAATTAGGCCATAGAATGATTTATGTAGGAAGGGTTAAGAATTTTGTTGACAACTAAAAGAGGTGTGAATTGATGTTATACCTATCCAGTAGTCTCTGATGATCAGAAGAAGCTTCATCCATGGAAGGTATATCTCCATTAATTTTTGGAGTATGCTGCAACAGATATGAAATAGCAGAATCTAGTGAATGTATTGACAAATCATGTTAGTTGATTGGATTAAAATTAGCTTTGTAAAAATTGGTGTAATTGATGTATGCATGACCGAATCTTTCTATTCGAATATGTAATTACAAATGTGAATAGTATAACAACATTTCTATCCTATTTTGCTGTAAGTAACAAATACTAATAAGGTATCACTTTTTATTTTTAATGTAGAAACTCATTCATTTGCTAGAAAGAAAGAAAAAAATCGACTATATAAACGACATAAAATTTGCACTTACTGCGACGGGGGTAATTTGAGATAGCTTCTTACCCACTTCCCAGTCGATAAGAAGCTCGCCTTTGATCTCGAACGTGTCAGAGTTCTCTTCGCCATCACTAGGTTGGTTTTCGGGGCTGGAGGATGGACCTGATTCTTCTATTTGCTTTGTTTCCTCCTCCTCTTCATCACCTGTTATATATAATTAATCACAAAACATAACCAATATGATTAAAAATTCATCATTTGTGACAATATTCATTGCAACAGAAACTAGCTAGTTGGCTGCAAAATCATTTTAGAAAACCCCAAAGTTAATCACAAAATGGTTTTAGAAATGTTCTTATTGAAGAGAACATCTTTTCCTACTTAAGAGAATAAACCGAAAACACTACTGTAACAAAATATGTCACCCATATATAATGCAGATTTAGCTGTCAACTATATACATTTTACTTGTAACCTAATAAATGTTTTTCACTAAGAATAAAAACCCTAAAATGTTATGCAGTAAGAAAAAAGAAACTTTAAAAAAGTTATGAACGAACATAATAATTAGTGAATGTCAAGCACCAAATAGGCAAATGTTGATTGATATTATATTAAAAAGAAATGCTGTATTGCTAGGACAACTTGAAATGACTGCATTTTTAATTAAGATACTTGGCAAATAACTAGTAATAACTATGTATTACTACTAGTTTCAGGTTCAAATGGAAACTTAAGTTTGATTGTGGTTGTGAGGACAATCGAGAGCGTGCCACGTACGTGTCATATTCGGCTCATATTCGGTCTCAATAATACACGATTATTCAAACTGAATATTATGTATTATTCAAGATGAATAAGACTGAATAATACAACATTCGGTATCATTCAATCTGAATAATGCATAATTTTCAGTCCGAATAATCATTCAGACTGAATATGCCACGTGGCGCTCTAGGCTGTCCCCACATTTACAATGAAAAATGAGTTTTCATTTGAACTTTTCCCCTGTATATCTAAATGTACAAGTTATGGACCGATGTTGCACCTTTATTCAGTCGCAAGTGAATCGAAGAGATATTTAATTTGCAAGCAAAACAAGACATGTTTCAGTTTTTCAAGATCAAAAAGAAGCTCACCATAATAGTAGCTCGATGATGGTGGACCGTAATACCAATCTTGATGGTTAGCAGCGTATGCTTGGAACTCGGCCACCGGATAAGATGGCTGCAGGTGTTCCTGTACTACATTTGATGATACTGCTTGCAGGTTCTCCTCCATTGGGTACGATACCTGCCGATGCTCCTGCATTGCATACGGTGGTACTTGCATATGCTCGTGTACGACTACTGTATTAGACGATTCATTTCCGTTTGCAATCGAGAGTTGCGATAGTCCGTTTTGAAGAGAGTTAACCCACATCTGGCTGTCAACATTGCCACACTGGTTGTCTTGATGATAGCTAGAGTTATATGGTTGTTCATCATACATGTTCTTATTGTGATGATGATAACCATAATCACCATAATAACCGTAGCTAAAGAATTGCTCGATATCATGATAACTAGGACCCCATTTTTCATCAGACGAATTTGGTTCCCACATTGTGGTCGATCTTGAATTCGAAATGGAGCAAAATCTGATGAATACGATGAGAATTACAACAAGAATGAAAGTGTATCCCCCTGAAAATTAAAACTATTTCAGGAATCAGTGATAAGAGAAAATAGTATATATGGAAATTAAGAGCAGGCTTAGGCGAAGTAATGTACAAGTTGTTGGAATTCGTGTAGGATAGATAGAATAACCAAAAAACTTATAACTTTTTATATAATATCTTCTAATGAATGAGTTACCATATATGCATATATGGTGCAAATCAAAGGATGATCATAAAAAGGTTATAAACAACAAGAGAGAATCAATATAAAAAAAATTACATAATTATTTCATCAAAATGCTAGAATTTAAAATACATTTTCAAAATATGAAACTCTTTTACATGTAAACTTTTGTATTGTAAATAAAACATATGTTAAACAATACCTTAAATCATGGTCTTTGTCTCTTTGATAGAAAAATAATCATGTAAGAAAATATTTTTTATATTGGTTCTCATAGAATGGTGATCTTTTTTATGTGTATGCGGGGTTCAAATATCGTTAGAAAGTAATAAGGGAATGCTATAAGGAAACAAAGATTTGTATGTGAATCATTGAAATTTTTTATTTAAAGATGCGTATGTGAATCCATATAAATAATATGTAAAGTCGAAAACATGTACATCTACAAATAACTTTATTGAAAATTTTCAATGATAAACAATTGTTAACGTTTTTTTTTTACTTTCTCACAATATTTTGTCTTTTGGTTTTGAATTGTACTCTATATGTATTTATGTAAATCATCAATGTTACATTAAGCTTATCATTTTTTTTTCTTTTTCCGAAAGAGCAAATGTGACTATTAATTGATAAATAATGAATAAAAAAACGCCCGCTAAAACATAAGAACATTGCTTTTTCTAGATTTATGTGTAACAAAAGAAAATTTACCCTTTTGTGTATTGATGGATCTTTCTAATTATAATTATAATGACATATGAGAACCCTTTATAAACTAAAATCTTTAAACTCAGTTGGCCTCTTGTTTAATAAGAAAGTTAATCAAAAAGATTTAAAAAAGAATGAACTCTTTAGTGAAATTGAGAAAAGCAATGAATCAAAAACTTGAAAAATCTTCAAAACAGATTCAAATAGCCATTGTTGTTATCTAAAGCCAATATCCAATACGAAAAACAATATGATCTAATAGAATAATTTGATGGAAACAATAAATTAAAACAATACAACTTTCATACCCTTGTAGTCAATGATGCCATCAACATATCTGATTGAACTTCCTGAAAATGATCTAAAATGCACTCATATATATATATAGATGCATGTGTGTATGTATAGCATGAATGATTCTACNGAGATGACAAAGAAAGAGAAGAAAAAATGTGAAGATGTGAGATGGTGATGAGGTGGTGTTATACATACAACGTTACAAGTCTAGCACGTTTAATATACATACGATGGTGTTTATAGTGTGGTCTTTCACGCCAAAGGAGAAAGTTGCCGGGCTATTTTTTATTTCGTTTTCATTTCAAAAAGCCACGATAATGGCAAAAAAATTGGTCCTTTTATCATTTATTAGGAGGGAAAGTTGAAACACGTCCAACCATCTCATTTTTATCATGATTAAGTCACTTAACTATTTCTAAATATAGTTTAATGATTTTTTCATTTAAAAAAATAGTTCACATACTTGAATTTAAAAAGGGATAGTTTTTTTTTTTTTTTGTGTTTTTAAGACTTTTACCTTATAAGAAAGATAATATCTTTTGAGTAAATTACATATTTGGTTGTGTGGTATGCATTTTGTTATTATAAAGGTCTTTAAACCATATTAATTACATGTTTGGTCCATGTGGTATGCATTTTGTGATGAATATTGAATAAGGTATCTTCGTCCAATCTCGCCCCCTGACTTCGTTAACTACCCCACGTCGTGAAGAGCACTTTTTGTCTTTTTACCCGTCCCATTTAAAATACAATTTTTACTAAATCCGACAAAATCAAGATGAAGAAAATCAAGGTTGAAGATGAACCACATTCAAGAGAAAATCATTAACCTACTCAATTTAAATTAACCCATAATTGCAATTTGATTACCCTACTTGAATCCAACTCTCTCAATCTTCTTTAGTTTATGAACTTTTACTACACATTTGAACTATATACTTTGCCATGGTATGTAGCGATCGTGAAGAATGCAACCACCATCATATCGTTCATCTGATGACGAGTCTGAAGAACCCTCAAAATGCAATCATTGTGGTTCATCTGATGATGAACCCCGCAAACGCAGCAGGGGAGAATGGTGATGGTGCTCAATAGAGAAGGAGGGTTACGTTTATATGTTTCAAGAATCAAACAAGATCAAGTGTTTTCTTCGTTCCTGAGTTTTCTTAGTTTTGGATACTACTCCGACATGGCTGGTTTGTTCTTGGTTTTTCTTCCTAGAAGATTCCGTGTTTTTTGTTCCTTTCCTAGTTGAAGATGGAAGATTACGTTTCTTTCTATCACCTTATTTTGTAGTAGAATATTTATTCAACTGAATTTGGATAAACCCGAATTCGACTCTAATTCGATTCAAATTCGACAATGCGAATTCGAGTTGGTTTTGCATGTTTCATTTCGAATTCGAATCGAGTTTCGAATTTACCTAAAAAAACTTTCAAACCCGAACAACCCGATTCGAAGAATTCGAGAAACCCGAAATTCGACTCGATGGTTAGTAATACTACAAGGACCATTGATGTAACTAACTCTACTTTTTTGTGTCCATGAATTTGTCATGCTAGATCACATTCTTTTCTCACTTGCACAATACTCCATAAAATCAATAAATATACCGAATTCATATTCAACCATGATCTGGTTCTCATGTTTATTTATTATAATATATATTTAGAAGTTATTTTGTTATGTTAATTAAATTTGCTATTGCTAGAAAAATATGCTTACCTACATCAAAAAAAATCAGTGTCAATATATTTTATTTGAAAGATACACTTTAACAAAAGATATCACAATATTTCACATAAGTTGGATAAAATTACCATAATGCAGATCATAAAAATCAGTCCTTGGACTTGAACCAAGTCGTACCACACACTATAGATCGGTTCCTACTAACACCCTTCTTTCGAGTTTCTAGTGGTCATAAGGCCATATGAAATTGACTTTTGTGCCTACTTCTAATTACAAGTATGGAATTTATACATGTTCATTAAGACATGATCCGTGATGGATTAAACGTAACACAAATGAGATCCTAGATATTTGAATCATGATACATGTTAATGATTTGGACAAAATAGAGAAAGAAAGAAGAAAAATAAAACCCCAATGGAACAGCCTACCGGTTAAGGCTTGTGGAAGGTGTAACAACCAACCCAAGTTCGAATCCAGGGGTGAGCAACCAGAGGCCACTGAGTATCAATCCCAGGAGAGCATGTTTTAGCTCTCGGTAAAAATTACCAAAGATGTAGTCTGGGTAAAGCCCAAATGAACTTTATAAAAAATAAATAAATAAACGTCTACTTACTAGTACATTAATAATGTAATTAACTTTGATCATAAATTGTTAGATGATAGGTTTTTGTTGGAATTAAATTTGATGCCTCAACAAAAACATTTAGGTCCCACTAAATAAAATAGGCCTAAAGTAACCAGATTTTTACATACAACCTGAAACTTGTTTGTAATTCTTTTATTAAAACAGTTTTAGATCTTTTTAAACTATTTTATCAATTAAACCATTACAATTTTTGTAGAACATGTCATTTAAGAAATTAAATATATCTATATATTGTATAGCATTCCAACTTGAAAATTTTAACAAATGATTTAAGGAACCTTTTGATGATTTAATAAGCATTCAAAAAAAATAAGAAAATATAATCAAGAATCTTGTGTACCAAAATGAGATTTAATATCTTTTTTAACAATGACAGTTGTCGAATTAGAGTTTTAACGTGAACTTTTCCATGTAAGGAAGGTAATGATTTTTAAAGAATATCATGAAATGAATGTGCAGTAATTATATCAATTTTAACTCAAAATTAAAGATATTACTTTATTAGTTTAAAAATAACGTGAATAGGCAAATATTTTATTAATTTCTTTGTTTATTTGTTAAATAAAATAAAAGGTTGTTATTCCTTCCATCCTTATCCATATACCATCTATTTTTTTATTTCACTTCTCGTCGGGATTCCAAGGTGGTTTTAGCAGGCTCATGGCGGCTTATATGGCTATGTTTGGTAAACTAGCTGATTACTGCATGATAAGCTAGTTGATAGTTGATAAGCTAGTTGGTGACTGATAAGCTAGTTGATAGCTGATAAGCTAGCTTATGAACAACTTATTTTTGGTAAAAACTAGCTTATGACTATGTAAAATAACCAAAAAGTACATCTTTAATGAATTAAATCAATTACAAATATTTATAATATAATTAAGACAAATCTTTAAAAATATAATTATAATAAATTTATAATAATACAATATGTTAAATAATACAAACAATAAATTTTTTTAAATAATACAATATATTGAAATAATATAGAATTGGGTATTATTATTGTTATTATTAAAATTTTAGAATTTGTTAAAACAAATTTTAGAAAAAAATTACATTCACCTATGATTTAAATTACTATTTTATATAATAAAAATAAAATTGATCAACTTCATATATCATAGGTAATTAGTAATTTCAAAAGAGTATAATTAAGAATCATATTAAAATTTTTTAAGTATTTAACATTTTTTATTATATAAACATTTTAAAGATTGTTATATTTGTTTGTTGATAATTAAACATAAAAAATAATATCTAATGAAAATAAACAATATAGAATAATTATAACTCATTTATAATGTATAATTAAAATTTATTAATAATTAATAATTAATTTCAATTACTAAAAATTAATATTTAGCAATAACTAATATTTAATTAATATATAATTAATACTTAATATGTAATTTTAATTAATAATAGTTAATGTTAATATTAATAAGGGGTATAATTGGAAAAACTCACCAAAAGCTCCTCATAAGCCAAAAAGCTAGCTTATAAGAGCATCTCCAACAATCCCAATGGGGCAGCCTACTGGTTAAGGCTTGTTGTTTGGGAAAAACCCACCCAAGCTCGAATCAGGGGGTGAGCAACCAGAGGCCACTGAGTATTAATCCTAGGGGAGCATGCTTTAGCTCTCGGTAAAAATTACCAAGGATGTAGTCTGGGCAAACCCAAGTGAACCTTATCAAAAAAAAGAGCATCTCCAACAGTTCTTTATAATTTCTCTATAATAGAGAACTAAAAGTCAAAATCTCTAAATAAAACCACATTTCACTTCAACAGATTCTCTATTTTAGAGTTTTCAGTATCAGTTATATTACTTAAATATTCGCTATTTTTATGACCCCAATAAATGTTTTAATTTTTTTTACGTAAAAAGAATATCAATTCAATTCTCATTGGGCGATTGAATAAAAAATGATTTCTCTCTCCTNAATGAAATAGGGATGCTGTTGGAGCATTTTAGAGAACAAAATGTGGTTTTTCTCTAAAATAGAGATGTTGTTGGAGATGCTCTAAGCTACTTTTTGCCTTACCTAGGGGTGTTCAGTATTTGAATGCTATTCGTAAAAGTCGAAATTCGAACCGACTCGAACT
>LUCG01083446.1:194-10426 GCA_001633085.1 Carthamus tinctorius | reverse complement strand
ATGTTTAAATCTTACACATTTCAATAAAAGCTAATAATTGATCGTGTAATAATTTATAGATGTAATTGTATAATAAATTATAAATGTAAATTTTTAACAACACGTATACCATAACGTATCACGTATTAGTCAAAATGATTTTTTAATTACCTGATAAAAAGACTAAAATGTTTTTTGATTTAACATATCTAATGTATGACCAAGGACGAAATTGGTGATTTGGTAAAAGAAAAAAAACACGCAAATCAAGGAGACGGAAACCAGCGAGAACCGAGAAGCCCAATCCATAATGATACCACCGACAACCGCCGGCAACACACGACGTCCGGCGGAACCAAACGGCCGTAAGCTCAATAATAATGGCAGCTCTCAACTAAAACGCTGGTCCAGAGCTCGAGTGATTAGATCTGGGCGTAAGCTGAAAGAGTATCACAACACTGACGACGTTGATCATCGGCAGTTCCGTCCTGAGCCGTCTTATTCTTCTTCAGAAGATGGCGGTACTAGAGGAGGAGATATGGAGGAGGTTAGAGGGAAGGAGATATACATGGTTTCCGACGGGTCGGGATGGACGGCGGAGCATTCGGTGACTGCCGCCTTGGGTCAGTTTGAGCATCGTGGTTGTCCTGTCAATACTCGCTTGTTCTCTGGGGTAATTTCGTCTCATGAATTTTAGGCTTCTTAGGAAATTAGGCAGTTTTGATTCCAGACCTTAATAAACATTCAATATATTTGTTTGATGAATCCGATGGGAAATGGTTTTGGTTTCAGCACAAATGCTTGATAAAGTATTAGGAATTTTTAGTAATTGGAAGCCAAATTTTGATATGGAACTAAATTGAAATCCATTTGGAACTGAGGGATTATACATGATCAGTTCTCTGCATTTTCTAGAAGAAATTGCATGTTCCCTTGATCAATTCTTTGCATTTCCTATCTCAATATTTTGGATCATATGATTTTGTCTGTTCAAATTGCACATTAACTTGATTGAAAATATTTCATTACCGTTTGATGTTACTAGTTGATTCATTACAAGAACTGCAATTATTCACATGTATCTAATTTCACTTTTTAGATGACCTTAAATGAGTTTTTAATTGGGAAAATGATCTTCAGAAAGAAATTACTCGTTACAACATGCCTCTAGTAAGTTGCCTCTTGTGCTCGTAAAAACTTAACAATTCGTTAGATGTTTTGATTCTTAAAGTGAGGTGCTTTTGGTTAGTGAAATACAAAGGAATTTGATGGAATTGGAATTGGAATGATAAATTCTTTTGACTAAATTCCTTAGTGAGTTTGTTTTGCGGAATGAACTTGATGGAATCCTTTGAATTCCATAATTTAAAGAATTCATCATTCTTTGGCTTAGGTGAAGGAATTGGATTCCTACCAACCAAACGCGTAGTCAAANCAATGGCCTAAGCTTCGAGAATCGTGAGTCCTCCTCCCCAAGTCTTGTAGAAGGCTCGTAAACTAAATAGCCCCAAATTTCACTTGCTTTTCCTAACAGATTAATGACGTAGAACGTCTCTTGGAAATCATAATGCAAGCAGCCAAAGAAGACGCAATACTCGTTTACACACTAGCTGATGAAAAAATGGCTGCTTCAGCTCGACACGCATGCAAAGTGTGGGATGTGCCATCCACTGATATCCTTAGCCCCATTACAGAGGCAATTGCATCCCATTTAGGCGTCTCGCCTTCTGGGCTTCCCCGTGGGGCCCCAGGCAGGAATTTTCCGCTAACCGAAGAGTACTTTAAACGAATTGATGCCATTGAGTTTACCATAAAGCAGGACGATGGAGCTTTACCCCAGAACTTGCACAAGGCTGACATTGTTGTTGCTGGTGTTTCACGGTCTGGAAAGACTCCGTTGTCGATTTATTTGGCTCAGAAAGGGTTTAAAGTGGCGAATGTGCCGATTGTTAAGGGTGTTGAATTGCCAAAGACTCTATTTGAGATCGACCCGAAGAGGATTTTTGCCTTGACTATAAATCTTGCTATGTTGCAAACTATAAGACGAGAAAGAGCAAAGAGCTTGGAGTTTGATGAAGAAGAAAGAAGTAATTATGCAGAGATGGCTCATTTGAGGGAGGAGCTGGATTATGCTGGGAAGATATTTGAACAAAATCCTACTTGGAAAGTTATTGGTAAGTAATATGTTTTTGGGGTAATACATCCACCTTTTTTCAAAATATATTCTGGGTACTACCATCATATGCATATGTGCTAAAATATTCATTTGTGTTTGTGATGAATTGATGGATTACGGTTAGGACCATGATATGATATAGCGGTTATCATGATGGTATAATGGTCCAAAAATAGTGGCTTATATAATAATTAGAATTATATATATGCACACATAACTCAACATATTTTATGTATTCATTATAAAATGTGTACGAATAATGATGTCCAAGTCCAAATATAAATAACTGAACAATGTGAATACTTTTATTCAAATCAAGAGGTCAAAGTGACGGTGTCCAGATCCAGTCCTAGTCCAAAGAAACAAGAACAATGAAGCCTTGATATTAGCTGGACTAAAATAAGACTGAATACAAGTCCTAAACAAAAGCTCAAAATTACATTTAAAACCAAAAAAACCGATCCACAAATAGTGGCCGTGTGGTTGCTTTTTTGTGTTCATAATGCGGTCATTTAGCAATCAATAGCTCCGCTAATCGTGGCACCGCTATTTAACCCCCACTATTTGTCTCATGACCGCTAACCGCTATAGCGATAGCCATTAAAAGCATGATTGGCAATTTGATGATTTTGAGTATATTATCACTTGATTAGAAAAACAATACTAACCTTGGAGCAGAAAGAAAGTCTGCTAACATGGCCATACCTCTTTGTCGGATTTACTGTGTCTGTTTGGTTTCGTCTGGATTATATGATGTGCAAATATCAAATAGTACGTAATCGAATATTAATGTAGTTTTTGTGATGATTACAGAAGTGACTGGGAAAGCAATCGAAGAAATTGCTGTTATTGTATTGAGGCTCTACCAAGACCAGAAACACAGGTGCTCAACTCCAAGAATCTCAAAGTTCTACTAGAAATTCTATGTTGTTGCTTATGGAAGTTTAATAAGTTGTTTAAAAAGACTACAACTTTTGAGAAGATAACCTCATGAAATAATATTTTTGTATATGCTTTATTTGGTTAATAATAGTTTTTTTCTACCGCCATCAAAACCCATCTTTCATGTATCTGATTACGAAGTGTTACTTTCAAGCTCTTGTGTTCTCAGAGACTGCATTTTATGTCAATTTTTGTAGAAGTCATGTAGCCATGGTTAGTGAATCGCTGCATTCCTTTTATACGAACTTTCTTTTTGCCTACATACATTACACAAACGAGGGGGCATCATTGAAACAACCCTTGTACCTTTTGTGGTAGAGATCAGGTCTGCTTACATCCCACCCTCCCCAGACCCCATGAGGGTGGAATATACTGGGTTAGTTTGTTTTATGTAGCCATGGTGAATGAATTACTGTTGGCATCAAAATCACGCAATTCTTGGTTTGAAATGAATAATAGAACCGAGTAGATGTAGGATTTGTCTGGATATTTTGGGTGTTATTCTCTTCTGCAAATGTAGATACACAGAAAGAGGTGAATGAACTAAAACAATTGCACTTTCTGGTCTTCCATTATACACACTACTTCAAGAAAAGGTATGCATAAACCCCTGTGGTTACTGTTTCAATAAATTCTTTTTTCCAATACTTTTTTTTATCCAAGTTTTCTTCACAGTAATATCCATCATTATCTGTTTCTTTTTGTATGAACAAAGGCAGCCATGAAAGGAAAAGAAAAAGGAGAAAATTGCAGAGCTTGCAAACACCATTACTGGAAGGTATGTTAGTCTCACAGCCTGTGTATTGTAGTTTACGACACTGTTTTTCTTTATTCACTATTCATCGAGCAAGTTGTCATCTCCATTATGCCTGGCCATGGAGAGCGTGAAGTATATCAGTAGGATAGTTCCCATGCTTGACCTGTCAAAATTGAAAACATGTCAGCATTATTTGTTTACTCTTAAATTTATGCATTTCAAACCCATTCATTCAAACTAAAGAAATTAAAAAAAAACATGGGAACTGACCATTATGTCCGTACACCCAGTCACCATACCTAACTCAAACCTCCATCATTTACTATGATATGCTTTGTTTCCTATGATTCATTGGCATTTTCAAGAAAAAGAATCGAACGAGAACCCAAATTGTAAAAAACACTATAGATCGAAGGCGTACACGTTATTTTTTGCAATTTGGGTTCTCCTTTGATTATTTTTCTTGAACATGTCGATGAATCATAGGAAACAATAGTTAATGATGGAGGTTCAAGTTAGATGTGGAGACCGGGTGTACAAACATAATGGTCATTCCCATGTTTTTTTTTTCTTTCAATTTAGATATGGACTTTATAATCTGGGTATATGAGTTACGAAGATCTCGTTTCTCTACTCCAGTGGGGTAGAGAGGTATTTCTATGGAGATCCTCAAATTGTATAAGAAATATTAAAAGAAACAAGCAAGCAAACTACATGTGAGACTGTGTTATTAGTTCACAAGTTATTAATGTTAATGCATATGGTACAAACGTAATGTTGTTCGTTCGGTTCCTATGTTAGTTGTGTATTAATAAATAAGCATACAGATTTTGTTAGTGTGTTTGTGTTGGTCATTTGAATCATGCTTTGAACAGTGCCAAGGGTTTCTAACTAGCAACCCCCAAGCTAGGTAACACTGTGATGCCCCAAAAATACCATGTGTGAGGCAAATCAAATACGCAATGGCCCGTCAGGTAAAAATCTAATACTCGCAAGGATCCAATCCGTGATGAAGTTTTAACTCTCATACTGCAATCAACAGACCCAGATTTCTATTTTTTGTGCAAGTATACTACCCCGAAACCAAATGTATGATGCCTTGGAGTAATTGCAAGTCGTCGTTGTGGGGAGAATCTGTGGTAAAGTACTTTTATTCATGGTATGAAATCATCATCTGGAGCGTCCTTACCGTACTGGTCCCATGATCATCATGGGAAGGTAAATTGTGTGTCTCAAAGGGTAGATAGGGTGGCTTCTTACATTTGAACCACAGGCATACCCTCTCAATCAATAAAGGCGCACACCTTCTTATCTGCTAGGTTAAAGTTGTATAGACTACAAAGTACCCTAGTGAAAGCATTGGTACCTGCACCAAATATGCTACTCTAAAATCTAAATGCGTGCATTACATATATAAGAGCCCTTTACCAAACGCTTACTTGGGTAAGCACTTACCAAGTCACATTACCTTGTTGAATGGATACGTCAAAAATCTTACCCGGTAAAAGTAAAGGCAAGGACCAAGAGTCATACCAAAGTTAGCATTTACCTGGTAACTTGTTGTATACGATGTTGTATTGATGGACTAAATTCCTACCCGGTAAGTAAGTGATAGTGTAAAATTTTACCGCTTCCCAGATAAGTGTCCGGTAAATGACCCCTAAGACGAATTAGGATGGGAAGTGTTCTATAGTAAATGCACAATGTACAAATAGCAAGTACATTGTATATATACTTTGTGGTGGTATTTAAAAGTACGTAGTCTACAAATCTTTGATGTGTCATGTATATGCGTTATTGAGAAGTGATGATCGATGAGATTCTTACAGGGTGGCAAAGAAGAACAGGATCCTTCTAGGATTAATGACCGATGTTTGCTTAAAACTACTTGATCGTTTGGCGATGAGTCTGCTTCTTGTTGGTGTATCACTAGCGGTAGCGGTGGTAGTGGTGGCGGTGCCACTAGTAATGATGCTAATTTGGTGGTGCACTTGCGGCTCGCTGATCCCTACAATCATTTATATCGATTTTTTAGACATGATATTTCCAACAATTAAGTCAGCAAAATAAAATTTAAAAAATACAAAAATGGTTATACAATTAAGATTAAATAAAGACTAAATTACAATTTTGGTCCATGTGGTTGTTGTCCCTCTTTTAAATCGATTACAATTTCGGTCATTATGGTTGTTATTTGTTTCACTTTTGATTCCTTATAATAACTTTTGTTAAATAAGTTTGTTATATCAAAGGATATTTTTGTCTTTTTACATTTTAAAATGAAAATAGATAACATAAAAAATGCATCATTAAAAATACATAAGTCATCAACTATCAAGAATATAAACTAGACATTTGTTCAATTCATTAAGAATTTGTAAAAAAAATTATCAAAATTATAAAGGTAGAAACATAAATCTATATAATAAAAGAACAAAAACCTTAAGTGAAATCCTAGATTCAAGGTTCTGTTAGGGTTTCAGATGAAGGAAAAAGATGAAGGAAAAGATGCATCATAGTGGATAAATTTGCATCACGCTTTTGTTTATGACGGTTTGTCGTCGAAAATCTAGCATTGTGCAAGACGTTTTTGTCTATGTACATCACCAATTGATGGTTCTTATGATGACTTACAACCTTGGTTTTGCCTTCATGCATCACGTTTCAAATATGAAGGAGATGAGTGTGGGGGGAAGGGGAGGCCAGTGAGAGGGAAATGAGATGGTGGAGATGGTGTCTATATGAGAGGAGAAGCCGACAGAGCATAGTAGATCACTAGAGATGGTATATGTAGCAGGGGATATCGATGGGAGCGAAGGAGGACAGCAGAGATGGATGTGTGGGGGAGGGGGGAGGCTGGCAATAGGTGGTAAATGATGGTCTAACGGTTGTCGATGGCTATGAAAGGAGGTGGTGGCTGGTGTGACAACGTTGAAGATGAAGTCGTTAAAACTCTTGGTCTAGCCATCTTCGTCTTCTTTTGCTAAAGATCTTCAACCAAAATTTTGTTTGGATTTTTGGTTTGGTTTGGCGGCGTGTTGTTTTCATTTTCATATTAGGTTTAATTGAAAATATAAAAAGACCAAAGACGGAAATACCATATGAGTTAACAGACCTATTTAATAAAAATTTGTCTGAGGAATCAAAAGTGAAGCAAAATGACAAACACATTAAGGGGTGTTTGGGAGTGCGTTCTAGAACTCTTTATCAACTTATCACGTTCTGGAAACGTAATAAGCAAATCTGAATTGTTTGGGCAAAGCGCGTTTCATATCTCCTTATCGTTTCTTGGCACCGGGAAACGGAGTTTTCAAGAAGTCACACCAGAGTAACTTCTTGAACTCCTTATTACTTCTCCTCGTCTGCTACCTCCTCTACACAGCGATTTCTTTAGATCTTTGGCATCGATTTCTTCAGATCTTGGCATCGATTTCTTCAATTTTCTTTTATCATCGATTTCTTAGGTGTTCGATTTGCTAACGATTTCGCATCGATGTCGCACTAATTTGAAGGCAATCTCACGGATTCACAATCGATTTCTAGGGTTTTAGGTTTTGGATCGATTTTTTGCTGTTTTGGGACGAATTTGGATCGATTTTGGGTTTTTGATTTAGGGCTTCATTCATTTGGGCATTAGATTTTGGTTTCCGGTGAGTTGTGATCGATTTAGGGTTTCATTTATTTGGTTCAACTGATTTAAGGTTTCAGTTATTTGATAAGCAATAAGCTAATCCAAACATTTTTTTTAGACAAACTTCTTTTCCACACCACATAAGTTGATAATTACTTTTACCAAAAAGTGCTTATCAGCTTAGAGATAAGCACTCCCAAACACCCCCTAACTAAAACCATATTTAATTCTAAAAAGGTATGAGAGCATTGATAACAAGAAGAAGTACCAAAAGTGTAATTTACTCTTAAATAAAAAGAATACATGAAATATTAAAATAGAAAAAGTAACCAACTTTTCTACCCCAAGGCCCAAACGTATGAAATAATTAAAGTGACATGTGCAAGTGCAACCATGACTTCAAATTTGGGATAATTTGGATAGGAACAGAAAGGAATCGTTTTGTTGATTTAGTACTACTTTACGCTATCAAATTAAAAATGCTATTCTATTTTGTTTTTTCTCAAAATAAGTAGTTACAAAAGTAGGTTGTCCAACAATCCTTTTTTTTTTTAAGTTAAGATTCTAAAGGTTGTGAGAATATGTGGAACTCCTTATGTAATCTTCAAAAGAGCCCTTAAGGAGAGAAGGGGGATTCCAACATATACAGTGAAGATTTGGTCCAAGTCTAGTGGATGTAAGACTCTAACACGCCCCTTCCAACAGAGGCTAGATGAAGGACCAGGAGAGGGTGTGCTTTCGTTTAAAAATACTGAAAATGTTGTCTTAATCTATTGTCTTCTTTTAACCGTTTTATTGTTCTAAAATCATTTGATAATATTCTTAACCTCTAATGAGTTGGTTTGTTTTGTTGATATATGATTTTGGTTGACACGTAATGTCTATCATAGAGAAGTATTAATCAATTATTAGTGAAATGTCAATTATGTCCTTATCAATATCATCTCGAAAAATCTAATAACTGTCTTTTATAATGAGTTTCTATTTATCAAATCAATCATTGATAATATAAATATAATTTAGTTGGTAAACCAACAAGAAACATCCTATCTTGCTTGTGCATGTTACTTTTGATATAATATGTTGAAGAATTTTCATGCTTTAAGATATATACATATTTTTTTGTGTAATAATTGTATTTGTTGGAAAGAAAATGTTTTAACAACAGCATATATTTTTTCAAACTTTCTCAAACCAAGGATAAATTCTTTATTTTAGAGGTTAAAATATTAATTTCAATATTAATATTTTTATTACATTTAATAAAAATATAATTTTTTTTAAAAGACATTTATTTATAAAAGTAATAAAATATTATTTCTCATACTTAAAAAGTCGGCCCTACATATTATCTATATTATGTACATTAACTTATATCCATATAAAAATAGTAGAAATCTTAAAAATAATAATACATATATTAAATTGGCATTCGATTGTGGTCGAGGTTGCCAATATTAACCTTTTTTATACAATATATGTCTTATTATATGCATCTAATGCTTTATTAAAATAAAGATAGGGAAAAGGGTTTGACCTTTTAGGGAAGAAATACAAATTCTTTCATTGTCAACGCTTGGATTACTCATCTTTTTATCTTCCCCTTTCTTTGATAAACTCCTCTGCAACAAATTAATAATCACTCAATAAATATATGCTTGAAAAACACAATACCGAAAAAAGAAATTCAAGAAACCAATTAATCTAGCTTATAAACTAGTGTATTCAAACATGTACCATAAACTAGTTTATTGAAACGCTACTTTGAGTAGTATTTTGGAAGCTTTTTGTAGTTTTTTCAATTATATCCTTATTAATATTAATTATTAAATTCAAAGATTTCGTTTTTTTGTCATTTTACATACTCATAAACTAGTTTTTACCAACCACAATTTGTTCATAAGCTAGCTTATCAGCTAGTTTGTCAAACATAACCTAAGGTTATATATGACAACCGGCTGATAAACTAGTTTATGATATATATATATATATAAGTTAATTGGTTAGAGGTCGGTTCAAATGTGAACCACTTTTTGGTTGTGAACGTGGNTAAAGCTTTATTCAGTCTGAACGCTTTATTCAGTCTGAACAAAGCTTAGGCACGCCTGCATGATGTTCATATTGAATAAAGCTTAGGCGCTGATTCGAATTGTCACGTGACACGATTTTAGTGGTCCTCACATTCACAACCAAAAAGTGGTTCACATTTGAACTTTCCTCTAATTGGTTATTGATAAGTTAGCAAATAAGTGATAAGTAATTGTTATTAATGGATGAAAAGTTTTAAAAATATATATTTGTTTGTATGTAAATTTTTTGTAGAATAATTTTATAAATTGTTGAGAACTAGTTATTAAGAGCCCGGCCTTCGCACCGGGTTATAAACTATGATATATTTGATCATAAGTAGGAACATGAATTTATATGAAATATAAAGTTTGTACCTATTTTGTCGTATGAAAGGTTTAATAAAATAAATATAAATGTTTAATAAATCAAAAAATAAAAAAATTTAATTTTAAGAAATTTGAATAATNNNNTTTAACATATTACAGCCAATATACGATATACGACTAAAATGTAAAATGAAATATAGAAAACTAAAAGGTATAAAGTAAATAAATATTATAAATTTTGGGGATAAAATGTAATTTCTGCAAATGTCGGTAGCTACTGTTCATGAACAGTGTTTTGTCTTCATATAACCGTACTATATATAGTATATAATAAAATAATTACATCAAAAA
>LUCG01083401.1:2779-16090 GCA_001633085.1 Carthamus tinctorius | reverse complement strand
CTCTCTCTCTCTCTCTCTCTCTTCTTTAGCGAGAAGGGTGAGATTCCACTTGGTGTTTGAAGAACTGAAGAAGATCAAAGATGGGTTCTTGTTTCAGTAGTGTTGGATTAAAGATCGATAGTTCACGTCTTGATGGTGAGTAAATGTTATCATCATCTCGTGATTTTTAATTTAATTACTGTTGTAATTGCTTGCCAAGATTAATTAGATCTTAATTATGATCTTTGCAGTAAAAAGGAGGTGTTTACTGTTTTGCTTTTGCAACTTGAGTTTTTCTTGAAATTATCAAGATGTTTCTTTATCAGTCAGTTATCACAAAACACATTTTGTTGTTTCAACTTATGATTAACTTTCTGAGATGAGGTTTTGTTTTGTATGTTCTCCTTAGATGATTGATGATTGTGGATTGATATTTTTGTATGTTTCCTTAAAAAACCTTACTTCAAATTATATTTTGTGTTGCTATTCAGTAAAGAAATAGACCCATAGTGACTTTACTTGTTGATAAGTTTTTACTGTTGCTTTCTCTAAATAGAATTGCTTTTTGGAACTTTTCCAGATTTAGTTTGTGGTTCTTGTAGGTGGATTACTATATTTAGCAGCAAAATTAGGACCTGGGGTTTTCAATTCAATACCAATCCCATATTTGGAATAAGAGATCCAAGACAAGAAGGGGTGAAAGAGAGATGAATGAGAAATTGCCTTTTAGATTACTCTATAAAAAAAGGCCCTTACTACTAATATAGAGGAAAAATGGTCTAAGGGGCTTTTTGGTTTGTTTTCTATTGAGTCCTATAACGATAGATATTGTCTGTCTTGGAAAAAATTGTCTGTATAGGTTGAGAAGTTTTGTTGCTTAGGAGGCTTTTTTCATGAATGGAAGGAGCTTGTTTTCTAATTGAGATCTGTATAAAGCTCCCCTAAAAGATTACTGAATAAGCTACTTTCTTTATCATTAAACCACTACCAAACAGTCATGTATAGCTGACTAAATAAGCTACGAGTCTCGTTAAGCTCATTAAGCTACTAACACAATGGCCCTAAGTGGGATTTTTACATGCATCATTCGGATGCCACTTTGGTGTGTAATGTTGGGGACCATAGCGTTGATGATCAAGATGTTATAAGGCTAATACGGTCTTTTTTCATGTGTTTAATAGGTAAGGTTACATCTGCGTCGGTACCACCTAGCCCACGGAGCCCCAGGACTCAGACCGAGATTTTGCAGTCGGGAGATTTGAAGCCCTTTAGTTTTAACGTACTTAAAACGGCTACCAGGAACTTCCGTCCCGATAGTGTTCTCGGGGAAGGTGGTTTCGGTTCCGTTTTCAAAGGGTGGATCGACGAGCAATCACTTGCAGCTGCCAAGCCTGGAACTGGCACCGTTATTGCCGTAAAGCGGTTAAACCAAGAAGGGCTTCAAGGTCATCAGGAGTGGTTGGTAAGAACAAATTCTTCCATCTTCTTCAATGATTTAAGGTCATTTGAAACCTTGTAACAATGAATTTGTTTTGTTTACACTTTTGCAGTCTGAAATTAACTATTTAGGGCTGCTAAATCATCCAAATCTTGTGAAGCTAATTGGTTACTGCCTAGAGGATGACCAGAGACTCCTGGTATACGAGTTCATGCCTCGAGGCAGCCTCGAAAACCATCTATTCAGAAGTGAGTTCTTGCCATTATAAATTTTTCCACGATATCTTTCACTTTAGGGTTATTCATTATGAATAGTTAATGAAATAGTTGGATTCCGGGTTTTCGATATACTTTTATCACTTTATTCACGACTAACCCGTCTGAGTCTATCTTTATAACAGGGAGTTCTTACTTTCAACCGCTCTCTTGGAGCCTACGAATAAAGGTCGCGCTTGGGGCTGCAAAGGGGCTTGCGTACCTTCACAGCCCGGAAGTAAAAGTGATATACCGTGATTTCAAGTCATCCAATATCTTGATCGATTCGGTATGTTTCTCAAATTGAGGTCTTTCCATCAAATCTTGTACTGCATTTAGCATTGTTTAAACGTAATTTCTTACAAATTATTTACTCCCAGAATTACAATGCGAAACTTTCTGATTTCGGATTGGCAAAGGACGGACCGGTAGATGGGAAAAGCCACGTCTCCACGAGAGTTATGGGCACCTATGGTTATGCAGCTCCTGAATACATGGCTACAGGTAAGCCAAGTAGTAGTTTAGGATCAAAACATCTAGATTAGTAAATTACTAAATTACCCCGAGTTTCTTTCTTACCTAGAACAAAAATCAAGGGACGAGATTGGTAAATTACTAAATTACCCAAATCAAATTAAACCCTTGAGATCTTGCACAATTTTTTCACTCACCTGCCGTACAAAAATCAAGCACTTGTTTTCGTCCATAGTGAAAAAACTTGGTTCAGTGCTTGTCATTTCTAGTTCCATAAAGTAGCTTTTGGTACGAAGACTGGACGGTAGAGGACATGGCTAATTGTCTGCTCTATGTTTGGTACAACTCGAACAAGACTGGACTAATTGTCTGTTTTGCATTTGGTAAGCTGACCAGGACAGGATAAAATTGTTAAAATGACCGGAGTTCCTTTAAATGCTATTTAATGTTATTTTATATCATATAATGATTGTAAATAATGTATCTTGTGAAGGTCACTTAACCGCGAGAAGCGACATATACAGTTTCGGGGTGGTTCTCCTGGAAATCTTGACGGGGAGGCGGTGCATCGACAAAAACCGCCCGTCCGGTGAGCAGATACTCGTCGAGTTTGCAAAGCCGTACTTGAGCAGCAAAAGGAGGATTCTTCACATCATGGACCCGCGAATAGGAGGGCAGTACTCGTCAACTGTAGCAATCAGAGCAGCAATGCTTGCGATGAAATGCTTGTTAAAAGAACCGAAGCACAGGCCGAGTGCCGAAGAGGTGGTGAAAGCCTTGGAGCAGATTCAGGATTTGCAAAAGGCAGCTGATAGTTCGAGAAGAGAACCTATTCGGAGACATAGTGATAGCAAGCCCGGTTCGTATCCGAGACCTGTGGGTTCGAGCTCGGGTTCGGGATCGGGATCTGGATCGAGTGGTGGGAAGATGAGTTGAGAGACGAGGGGTGTACAGTTTTGACATGAATTGGGGTTGGGTGAAAGAAATGTCACAATACAATGTAAAGAAGAAATGTGAAGTATTGGAATCCCAATTGGGAATATTTAATGAGATTTATGTGCATTGATGGTATTCAAAGTGTCTTGAGATGGGTTTGTTTTTCATCCAACCGTAAAAACTAAGGTGTCTGAATGTAAAAAGCCAATTTAAGTACAAAACTTAGTATTAGTAGTGATCGAAAAGACACGAAGCCGTTCTAGCTCAGTTGGTAGAGCGCGTGGCTTTTAACCACGTGGTCGTGGGTTCGAGTCCCACGGATGGCGTTTTTTTCCTTCACCCCACCCAATGACTTTTTAGCTTATCATTAGTTTTGATTTCAATTTCTTTTAGACCCAACTTTGGCCTCTATTAATCAACGAAACCAATGTTTAAAATCATATTTATAGTTTCAATGCTAGGGGTTGGGTTTTGATGAGAAGTTGACTTTATATAAGTAATGGTTGATGCATATTAATTGAGATGTATCGAGATAAAGATTCACCGGATCAACCCTATATTATGCACGATTCATGGCTAGGCTTGGGATTAAAAGTGATGGAGGGTTAAATTCTGTTTATTATGCTTCTCGCATTAACTCGACTTCTTACATGTAATGTTTTTAAAACTTGGTTGATTCGACCGGGAACCGGTGAAAAGACCGATTCAAATGTGACCGGTTTTATGACGTTTTAAGGACCGGAGTGACCCGGCCGGGTCGAACCAGTGAAGAGACCGGTTCAAATGTGACCGGTTTTATGACGTTTAAGGACTGGAGTGAACCGGCCGGTTTATTGATAAAACCGGTTGAACCGAACCGGTAAAAAACCGGATGACCCGTTTTTTTTAACTTCCGTTTTTTAGTTTTTAAAATATTTTTGGATTGATGTATAACTTATTATATGTTTTTTAATGTTTTTAGATTGATTTACAACTTATTATAATGTGTATTTTTAGTGTTTTAACTTGTAGACATCAAATCCTTGGTTTTACAGGAATATGTATGTAGGAAAATGGAAAATACATAAAAATACTTGAAACCAGTCATTACACTAATTCAACTAAAAAACCGATTTTTAAAACATTGCTTACATGACCCTTCACCTTGGATGGTAATCTACAAACTTTGTTTACTCTTATTAAACACGATTTTAGTTCAAAATACATGTTATCAGATTATATACCTCAAGCTAAACGTTGTGGTTTATACAGATTTTTTTAACCACGCACCATTTGAGAACACCTTTGATCCTCACGCTTTTTCAGCTCATTGATTCTATTGAATGTAAAATAAAAATTATGATTATAAGAATTTAAATATCATAAAGACATCATCCATCTATCTACCTAGATTTGGTAAAAAAAGTTAGGTGGAGTTTGGTTTGCATCGATTCCTTTCTAATACAAAATAAAACTTATTTAACTGGTCAAGTTCTATAACCCAAATCTGAAAACTCGATAAATCTCTTGAATCAAACAAAGCCGTACAAACACATGTCTTTGGAACCTAACATGTTCATAAATCATACAATCAAAATAAAAACTTTATACATTTCAAAACGAAAAAGTTCAACAAGCTCGAACCAATAAACAAACTAACCATCTCCAACTCAAAGCCCAAAAAAATGCATAAACCTTTAACGTTAGGTAATGTACAATTCACTTCAAAATTTTCATCAAAGCTGAAAATAAAAAAAATACACTATACACATCTATAATATTTGGACGGAACGTGACATTTGCACTGAGGATTTCCCTGATTATTCTCCACCGCCCTTGGATTAGTCAAAGTGCACACAAGCTAATCCGGACACCCACAGGTAACCAAAATAAAAGAAAATCAAACACGACAGGTGCAATAACAGGAAACATTTTACACAAAAACAGGTTCATTTGCATTTCAAACATCAAAAACTTAACTAGTCCCAGCAGGCTCGGCGGCTTTCACGACCAAAGAGAAGGAACCCGTATCGATACGCTCTTCACATTTTAATTGGCATCTGCAACCTCCACACCGACAAATTATGTACCTAACTAGATGCAGCAGTCTCGGCTAAAAAGTTAGCGATTCTATTCAACAGATTCAGACCAAACACAGTCTCTTCGCAGTTAATTTTCACAGATGCATTTAGCGGTTCAAAGCATTTACCATCGAGTGTGACAGATATAAGGCACGGAATTGAGTTGCTAAGGATCTCACCACTGAAACGTAAACACAGACCTGACGCATCGTTCAGGTTTGCAGCCACGGGCATGTTGACGGACACAAAATAAAGATTTGCATTGCTCAGCATCTTTGATGCCAAACTTTCGCATATAACAAGGAATGAATCCTTTACGAATGAGCCATGGCCATCCCTGTCATCATTCAGCTCTGCGAGGTGGTCGGTGAAGGAACATCTGTTGCAGTGGAAGTAAATTTGAATTAAAATAAGTGCAGACGCAAAAGGTGACACAAAATAAGAGTTGGTTGTGAATAGAACCCTTTTATCATCTCTCGTTGTGATGCTACCTATGTACCCTTGTCGATATATTGTAATTTACTCCCTCCGTCCCAAATGTAAATGTCCCCAACGAAAAATTCATAGTGTTTTAAAAATATGTAATTATTACACTTTTTAATTAACCAAATGACAATTGTACCCTTACTAAAAGAGGTAGTAACTGATTTCTCCGTCTCCCAACTAAGGGTAGAATTGGAAAGTAGGCACACTCTTTTTGAAGTGGACACTTATTCTGAGACGGAGGGAGTATGTAGGTCAATATAATGACTAGTATATATGTACAAAATATATTTTTAAGGTCAAGTTCAAGGGAAAACCTCAAAAAATGGTCCAAATGAAGGGCTACAAGGTGTCCCTCTGTTTTCCATTTTTCTTTTAGGATTTCCCTTAAACCTCCCTCTATATTTTTAAATACGCTGGAGCAGGGTGAGGGTGGGGGTGGGGGTTGGCGGAGATGTAGAAATAGCAGTATCTTACCTCCTTATACATTCGAACATTCCACGGAGTTGGGATTCTTTGTGTGAAAAAACCTCAATATCCATTGGGAGAGGCTTTACGAAATATCCTATGTCAGGCCGCAACTTAACAGGGTTTTTCTTGCCGTTGCACCATAAGATGAGCTTCAGAGGTAAGAGATGATGTTGAAACCGAACTTGGATGATTCTATTTGTAGTCTGACCAGGGTCAAGCACAGTTATTTCTTCCATGGAAACCAGGCTCGGTACATCCTTTTCAGATTGCAAAGAACTGGACACCAATTTGACAAGAATTAGAATGGTTGGCCATTAGAAAAACATAAATGACTTAATCATTTATAGAGAATGACTAACTTGTGTATGCAAGTAGAAACTCTTCCATTACCTTTCATCAGTAGGTGATGCTTGGTCCGACGATTCAGAATCCATGCCAGAATCTTCATCGCTCAGAAATAAGTTTGACATTGGCTCACTAGAACAGTTCTCGAAAGAAGCTTCGACACTTACAAGTGATGGTGATATTGTTGAAGCTTTTGAAGAAAATGTATAAACTACTTTCAAACCATTTCCATATGCTGGATCTAGAAGCATATGTGTTTTAGTTTTAATTCTCCCGCTAATATCTGCGATTGAGATCTGTGCTGACGATGACCTTTCGTTACCCGTTTCAGGTAAGTTCTGACTTGAAGAAGGGTTCTCATCCAACCATGATTCTAAAGCTCCTTTCGACATTAATTCACCATGAAAATCGTTCTCCTCCGAGACTTCACTCTCTTTTTGTGCTTTGCCAACATCAGAAAAGTTGATTAAGGAATCGGTGTTATCAACTTCACTTGCAGCACTTTCGTTGGTGTTATCAGTTCCACTTGAACTAGTGACAGAACCTTCTGAATCATAACTGTAACTGCCTTCTTCATTCATAGACCCCGACTCATCTAAGTCAGAATTCTCGACTTCATACGAGACCGCTTGAGTGGGTCCCTCCTCTAATAGTTTCATTCCTTCAACAATATCTGCTTCAGTCAAACTACAAGGCTCTGGAAGAGGTTCGTATCCTGGAGCAGCATGGAGAACTATCTGTGAGAGAGATCCTGGAAGGTAGAACCGGTTATTAACCATTTCAGTTGATGTTATTGTTTCGCCAAATACATGTTTTGCAAGTAAAAGCGGAAGTTCATCATTTTCACGTTTCTCGCTGGATTCTTCCTCTAGTCCACTAGAACTAAGGTAGCATGACAGAAGCTTCCTTAAGACACGAGCACGATCACGAACATCATAGTTTAAATCAAACTTGGCAAGCTCCAACAAGTAGCTCAGTATGCTTCTTGCATTGTCGAAATCTTCCCCCTTTGAACTTAAAAGAACCTGCAATAAGATTTATAATAGGGTAATTAATTATATCGATAGAAGTTCCGTGAAAATAAGAGAACTCCGTATAAACATTAAGGTGTCGTTTGTTTTCTATGAGGTTTGAAGTCTGAAGTCTGGTTTCACATCTAGAAAATAAGAGGTGGATGGTGCACCTCTTAAAATTTCAGAGGACGGTAAGAGGTTTTCAGACCCTTTCTTAAAAATAAAACAGTCTTAAGTCTGCAAGCCTCTTAATTTTCAGACTTAAGAAGTTTTAAGAGGTATTTTTTTAAAAACAAACAGTCCCTAAGTGTCAAACTGGACTAAAAATGAAACCAGAAGTTAAAAAGATTCTTGTAGTACAATTATGCAAGAATTTAAATAAATTATGATCAAAACAAGTTCCATCTTTTTTCTTCTACTAATCTACTGACAGATTACGTAAACTGTTTATTTCATCATACCTTAACAGCAGCATTCAGAATTTGATGTTTTGTTTCAATAGACTCGGAAGCAAAGCCTCGAGCTAGAAATCTGAGAATTACAGGCACCATTTTTGGTATGATGTTGCCAATAGAGTGGTATTCACCTACTATCCAAACAATCATTGCACGGGCCACAGGAACCTTGATTGCATCCAAATTTCGAGCCAAATAAATAATGGCCTGTAGTAGAAGTGACTTGTCAGATTGCACAGGCATAAAGACCTTAATGTAATCATGAAAGCATATAATCTAGGACCTAACCAAGTATAGGTGGTACAAACATTTGACACCATAATGAATTGCATAGGTAGTCATTTAACACCATAAATGAGTAAATAACTTTGGGTTATACACAGATACATAATGGTAAGTGAGAAGTAATACGAGCTCCTATCTGGAAGAAGCTAACAGGCACCTTATCATGACTGGAGGGATCTTGTTTTATTATATCTTTGATGGATGTAATTGCTTGAACTAAAACAATTGCTTCATCATCCGTGAATCCAGAGGTACTATTTATGGATTCTGCAAATATAAAGAAATGTTAAGCTCAAAATTCGAGAATTTTTCCATATAGTATGCATAAATGGTTGGCGACTAACTGGGTGAGGTAAGAGCCAACAGTCCCTCCAAGCAAGTGTTTGCTACTTGTGGATTCCGCTTAGCACACAGACCAATAGCAGCGATGGTATCTGCAGCAAATCTCCTGTCGGGATCACTGACGTAATCCTATAAATGTTAATAGGAATCAGCAAAAAAATATTTTTTGTCAAAGACATTGAAGTTGTAGAAAAAAAAAACAATGAAAGAAAGTGTCTATAATGTAATGCACCTTCTACGGGAAGCTTAGGATCACATGACTAGGAAAGTAAGAAGCTGAAAGGAACCCAAGATTAAGCAGCATATTCTTGATCCTCTGTTTCATTTATTTCTCTTCTTTATCCTTTTAATTATGTGCCCAGGAAGGCAGGAAGGCAGCAACAGAAATTTTACTAAATATTAATTATAAACACATGATACTTATAATCATAAGAATAATGCCGATCAAATGTTTGTTGTCAACAATTTCTTGAATAAAAGGTTTTATTTCTCATCTTTATCACGCAAGGATACAATTTTATTTTGGCTACTAAGGTAGAAGATAGAACTGAATCTATTCATGAAGCTTAAAGGTTTTTGATACAACTAAGACCCAAGATGTAAATTGAAATAAAAGTACATGTCATAGTTTGTGGTTTTCTAGGTTCTTTCTCTATTTATTTTCTTGACACGTGGCAGCCTGTAGGGTGACCTCAGAAGTTCAGAAAGATTTGAGAGACCACAACAAAGCCATTCATATCTAATTAGAAGGCCTAAGTTCCTTGGATACTTATTAAGAAAATTAGAACATGGGCAGCACTTGTCCATTAATAATAAACATCATTCTTCAAGAAACCTGATGCAGGACAAAAAGCAAAACAATGAAATCGTGCGTAACAACAAAAAAAATCGATCAGGCGATGCAGAAGCCTAGGGTTTCCTGAGAATCACTCCCACAATAAAACTGAAAAGACAATTCAATATACTAGGTAATCTCAATAATAACATCCAATTGATGAAACATTGAAGCCTTGAGGATTACAACTGTATTTTGAAGGATACTACTCAGAACAAAGAACACTATTACTGAAGGTATACAATACACCAACCACATACTCCTATATATTTCACTTGCCCTAGCCTCCAAACCATAAATGCTTTTATCCTAATTACATCAGTTGCTACTGAAAATCTGAAATAACATTTATGATTAGATAGCTCTATTGAACCTGGTCTTGTGACCCTCATCATAATTTCAAACTTCTCATTGCAGGTGGAAAACGGTTGGGTTGGGTTGGGCAATGGGTCATTACTAGAACGGATCAAAAAGGGTTGGGTTGAGTGTTGACCCACCAACACTTCTTTATCCATTTTTAAATTTCATTAATAATTAATATATGTTAAATATGGTTACAAAGACTATTACTAAAATAACGTTCCAACTTTTTTTTTGAATAAAGCAATTTAGGAGGTTGTTGGCACTTGAAATATACTTTGGGCAGTAAAATCTTATAATTTTACCCATTGGACCTGTTAGAAATAAAATGTAAACCCAAATTGACCCAGTTTCACCTAAATGGATTAAAACTGTCCCCTCTACTTCTCACTCTGAACATCAGCAATTCCAGTTCATCACACTCTTTTTTTTTCAAATCTCAGCAATTTTAAGGTTTTATAATTACACTTAGACGTCAGCACTACAAGTATAGTAAAACATATTGATCATATTTTTATGCCTACAGACAAAAGAGAAAGATTTACTATATCACCCAGTTAATTAAAGTAAACTGCAGGATCACAATGAGCGGGAAACCTTACTTTTTGGAATCTAGCAACAAAGGGTATAAGAACAACAAAAAAGGTAAAAGAAGCAAAAATGTTCTAACAATAATTTTCGTGTTAGGTGTTAGTTGCAATGCTCTACAACTTGATATTATAAAAGCTGATGAAAAATTAGCATAGCTGCAAGAGAGAAAAGTACCTGGAACTCTTGAAAAATAACTGAGATTGATGCATCTGTAGCAATGGAAGAGAGAATCTCAAGTTTCAAAGCTTTAACTTGATATGCATCTGATGAGTTAATAAAGAAATCTTCGAAGTTTGAAGCGAAAATAGACGGCATCACTTTAGCAAAGACTTGAATGTTGCACAGGACCTGCATCAGTGTTAAAAAAACTACTTAAAATAGTTAAGCAACCAAACATCGATACCTGCATTTTATATATAGATAAAAATCTCTTAAGCTATGAACAATCTCACTATTTTCCTGATGTATACGCAACTTCATAAATGGTGTGTTTGGATATCCCCCACCCCTTCCACCCACCACAAACCCCGTCCTCAACAATTAATTTTCGGTGGATAGCTGCTCGCGATTCGATTGGAAAGGTGGAACGCATTAAAGTCCATGTAGATTTCTGTTAGTTGATCTACTATTCCCCTTACACATGTCTAAGGCAACATAGGAAATAGTTCTTATAAATTCACCACTTACTAATTACTGCTATTTCTAACAACTCCAATTTTGTTGCCTTCTAATCCTAGAAGCCAACATTCTACAAATTCCAGCTTAGTTTAAGCATTTTACATATAGTAACTCCACTAGCATACTCAAATCTTAAACCAGTTTATTTAGAGAATATAATTGGCCTTGTAACTATTTTGCAACACAACATAGAAGTAGTGTGACAAGGTATGCAAGTAACATTTTTCGTAATACCCACCCCATATCAATTCAATATCCCCTGTTGACATTAAGCCCTGAAAAGGAAAAAGTTGCTGGTAAAATTCTTATTTATTTAGTTAGGCAAAAGAAAAAACTCCCCTAAGCATGGCTTTCTTGTCAACTCAATCACTTCATTCTTAACAGAATTGATTTCCTAATACATATTGATATTCATACTACAAGGTTTCCCATAGTCAGCAGTACTTTACCACGGGGTAGGTATGCAGTTAATAGGATTTTAAAGTTCTTGGTCATACATATACATTTGAAGATAAACATGTGTGATTATTCTTACAACTCTATCTATCAAAAGTTGTATGTCATGGATGTCAGGGGATATAGATCTAGAAGAACATCTACCCAAGGAATGTAATGGAGAGAAATTTGTGGTACAACATGTGTTGGAATGCAAGAGAGGTACCACGTATTTTGAGGCATCGGACGATCTCAGGAGAAACAATAGAGGCTTGACAATTTTTGCAATGTCCTTCCTTGGTGCCATAATCCAGTGTACCCCAGCAGCAGCAAGCACCACAGCACTGTTCCGACTCCATAACAAAGGTGAAGTACACTGCAGCAGAATCTTCATGTCTTCATCACTTTTGGATGATGTAAATCGCGACGAATCAAATTCCGAGGACATAACATCTGCATTAGTGGAATGTGACAAGTACTTATCTGGTCCTTCAAGGTAACTCCTGGACACCATAGCTGCCATCTCATGATCCTGAATCCCACTACTCTTTTCGTATGTTCTGTTCAATTCTAAAGAGTTGGTATCAAAGTCTGAACCACTTTTATCATGACTGACATCCTCAGGGCATAAGGATACCATGATAGATTCTTTTGCAAGCCCCTGCCTTGCAATGACATAACGGAGAAGGATCCCTATCAAAATAATCTGACCCCACTCTTCAACATCAGGAAGAATCTCACATAGCCTTGTATAGTTTCTACCAATTAAAGGCAAATTATTTGGACAAACAGAAGCAAATGCTGCAGCAGCAGCTCCAACCACTCCAGGGGAACTGTCATATAGCAGTATTCCAATAATCTGCATTATAACACATTACATCCATCAAGCATACAATATTGAACTTCTTTAGAAAAACAGATACAACACATTTACTAGTATGCACAGATGGGAAACATCAAGGTCATGTAAAAAACAATAAAACTAAGATTTTTAGTATCATATATCTGTTAATTTGCATCCAATGCATTGAGGTGAAAATGCAGAATGCATTTATTCACTCAGGCATGCCTTTTAACCCAAGTATCGAACAAAGAGTTGGACTTGAAAGTTAAAGTTTGAAGAGTCGCTACTTCCATAATTGATATCGCTAACGTAATAAGCTAATTAAATGCTCTATCCTTGCAATAAGTACAGACATGATCCGCAGAAAGTCACCTACATGCCTGGCTAGACAAACTGTTAGTGCTGATGCATGTATAAATAGTGATTAGTTGCATGATAAATAGCTTCACTTCTGCTACATATGTCACAGAAGAATGTACAAGGTAACTTGCTATATACAAAACTGCACCAGATCCAATAAACTGGCCAGTGAAGTTTCTGCTAGGAAAACAGGCTTAACCAGAGCACCATTATTTTCCATGGCTTAATAGACATTCCAGAATCCAGATAACTTGCATAGAACCCTATCCATATGCTAGGTAATCAAGATCTCTAAGGCCCTGTTTGGTTTGCAGGAGTGGAATGAATTTGGGGGGATTTGGATTCCAAATCCATTCCAATCCCACGTTTGGTTTGCAAGATTGTCCGGATTTGAAATCCTATGATTCCTTTGAAATCCCTCAAGCATAGGATTTTGAAATCCCAAGGAGGTGGCTAGGATTTCAAGGAATTTTGTAGGATTTGTATATAACAATGTTTTAAAATATGTTAAAAACATTTGTTTTTAATAATAAGTTAAATTGAAGTTAATTTAATTATTATTTTTTAATAATTTGTATATAAATAACGAGAATGCAAATCCGTTTTAAATCCTACAAACCAAACACACAAAAGAATTCCAAATCCTCCCAAATCCAAATCCCTAAATGAAATC
>LUCG01083379.1:0-11522 GCA_001633085.1 Carthamus tinctorius | reverse complement strand
GGTGCTAGATCGCCGGAGTGGCCCGTTTTGGCCGGGAGCGGGCGCCGGCGCCGGAGAGCGGCCACCGGAGAGCGGCCCGGTGGGTAAAATTGAAATTTGCCGGAGAGGGTGGCTAGGAGATTAATTGGATTTTCCGATTTGGCTACTTTAATTATTTTCTCAAAAATTTAACAAAGCTGTAAGAGATGCTTCAAACAATCTATGCATATATGAAGGAAGGTATTTTGGAAAAAAAAAAATCTTTAAATGTTAACATATGCACAATGGAAAGATTCACATAAATATTTTTGTACTTTCTATTGGTTGTATTCGACTTTTAGACACATTGACCTAACAATTTTTTCTCTCTTTAGTTTATATTTTCAATAAATGCTAATTAAAGATAAAAACTACTACTATGCACTAGATCCATTCCTATGAGATGCGTAATTCATAGGATAGAAACCTTCTGTACCAAATTCTTCTATCTTATCTCTATCCAATCAATGAATTAATGACAAATCAGCTTTTTATATTTTTTAAATTAATTTTATCTCTTTTCATATTCTCTGATGACGTGTATTCATCTGATTGGTAGACATGGATGACATAGGGAATTTTAGCATAGGTGATTTTTATGCGTAATTCATGGGATAGGGTTGAGATACTCATTGCCACAAACACCCCTTAGGTTTTAAGACCATCCTTATCCGTAGACTCTCAACCCAATTAATTCAATCGTCACATCAGTTTTACACTATCTTATNAAGAAAAAAAAAAAAAAGAGAAGAAGAGACAGATAGAGAGAAAGGACTAAGGAGAGAGAGGGTGGGGTGGGTATCTTCTAAGGAATCGGCTTGAGGAAGCCAATGGATATGGAACCCAATCATCCTCGGCAGTGTACCTAAAGAACCCAATGAACCCGATGGCAAGCCGAAGCCATCGGGTAGGGTGGGCTACAGATGATCTAACTAGCTCCTAGAGAGTCCTTAACAAGGATTTGTATCCATACGGCTTGATAACGTCACTTCTCGACGGAATTTCGCATCCATTCTTCATACGATTGTTGGAACAAAAATCTTGGATGTACGAATTTCCTTTACTAAAATTAGAATAAGGCTGTTTATCAAACGGAATTTCACCTCGAAGAACAGATTTTCACAAATAAAAAAACTAAACCAAACAAACTAAGTATATCATATATAAAGGCAAGGATATACGAATCTTGCAACACGAAAATTTGGATAAGGGACTTTGTTCTTCATACTATATGTTCCTTTCATTGCTTTTACAGTTTATGTGATTACAATGTAATAAATATCTCAAAGGTTTCAAGGATTGTGATTTTAATCTAAGCTAAAGTAATAAGAACCCAAAAAACAAATTAAACATCTTTTCTTCAAACAAGTTCATCTATACAAAAACCCCACCATTGCCATTGATCTAATTGCTTTTCTATTAAATACTTTAAATCTACCTCGATAATCGCCAATCAGCTAGGACACACGGCTAACATTTGAAGAAAACCCGAACCTTGAGAAATATGATGCGAAAAAGGGATGTTATAAGGAATCCCGAACAGTAGGAAAGCTTGTTCCATCTTTGACATGACTCAATGCAGTCGGTAACAACCATTTCAACATGCTTGGCCCTAAAACCTGTTAAGAGTAAAACCAAAATCAGCATAAGAACTCCGGGAAGCTTATGTGCAAGTCTAGCCAATAAGAAACTCCAACATGCGCCCTTCAGTGGAGGCTAGACGGGTACAGATGTTCCAGATTGCAGACTTTGGCTATGATGCCATGTTAGAATACGTGGAACCCCATTAGATTACTCTCCATAAGAACCCTTCATGAGAGATTCAGATGGGAGTATCTTACATATGTTGAAGAGAGACGGTACAAGGGCATGTTTGTTAAGCAGCTTAATAAGACTTACAGCTTATTCATTCAATTATAAATGACTATTTGGTAGTGGCATATAAATGATATAGAAAGTGGCTTATTCAGTAAGCTCCAAAATGGAAGCTTTATGCAGAAACTCAAGTTCTTCTGAAACATGTCTCTGATAATTAAAAAGCAGGCTCATTTCATATATGAAAAAACTCTCCCACACAAAAATCTTCCCAATCCATACAGACAGATTAATTCACACAGATAACTTTATCCAACCAAACAACCCCTAGGTCTAGCAGTACGAGACTCCAATAATATTGATTAGAATTATAGAACGGTAGTCTATGCATAATGATTCTTATGCATTATTCAACAAAATTCACAAGATAAAGGAATTTCCA
Organism: Carthamus tinctorius; assembly: GCA_001633085.1. NCBI lineage: Eukaryota > Viridiplantae > Streptophyta > Magnoliopsida > Asterales > Asteraceae > Carthamus > Carthamus tinctorius. The sequence continues at coordinate 9,247 of LUCG01083379.1, read as the reverse complement.
GGACTTGCATTCATATTGAAAAAAGGGAAAAAGGAAGAAAAAAGAAGTACCATGGTGACATTTCTGTATACACCAACATCGTAAGTATGCTTATAGATCTGCCCAGACTTCCTTGCCAACCATGCAGCCCTAGTCCCTTCGTAATACTGGTAAGAAAACAAAATTCAATTCTTTCCAATCACAATTGCAATGATTAACTCAATCAAACGCCAATAATACCTCTCACGAATGACAAAACAACGAAATCGTATAGACGCAAATCCATATAACTTTTTATGTACCTCTATTGTTGTCATATTGTGCGTCAAAAGGTAGATATGCCAGCCCAAGAGAGTTCCAAGCGTCAAACTTAAGAGAGAAATCATTGACCCAGATGTAATCTGATGAAAATAAGCCAATAAGTCTTTTAACAGAAATGCTTCATCTTTGTGTAACAAAATCTTGGTGTATCAAGAAAACGGTTAATTTCATCGGTTCCTCATAAAAAGATGCAAACTTTTGACTTTTGAGGCCAAACTGATTACTTCCAAATTGAATTTGACCGGGGTATAGTTGTCAAAAGAGATATCGTAGAATCTTGAGCACTAATTTCATATAGTTATGTATAAAAATGAAAACAAATAACTAGAATCTTACATAAAAGGTTTTGAGGCGAGTCGTCCCAGCAAACTCCCAATCCTTTTGAACTCCACACCCGACTATTATGACCTATATAATAAGATGAAATTATTACAAAAACGAAAGCTTTTTAATAATTAAAAATCTAAAAGAGTGGTTTATACAATACCAAAGAATGAAGACTTGAAATAGTTGCGTACAACACAAGAAGAAAAAAGGCTTTGTAGTTCCTTTGACCAACGCAGTTGTTTATCCACGTGCAATGATGATCCTATACAAGAATTTCAGTGTGAGACGATATCCTGAATATGAAGGGGTAGTCCTTACAGTCGAAGCAAGTTATTCTTTTGACTTTTTAGGTCAAACGGACTAATGGCGTATTGAAATTAATCACAACTCTCCTCCATCTGTCCCAAAGTACAATTTTTTTTCTAGAAAAAATAGCTTAATGGAAGTGTTTGATCATTTGCCAGATACCTAAAATACCCCTTCAGAATGAAAAATGGAGGAATCTTGTGTAGTTTAGCATCTAATTCGATTATATGCCTATGACTAAGGAGTTTGTAAAAAAATCATTGTATTAATTTTTGCATTTGAAAAGGTGAAGCTTGACTCAGAAGTCAAACTGCAACTCTTTTGTGAATAGAGTATGTTACTGTAATTTTATACCCACCATTTTCAAGACACACCTTCTGCAAACACGACAATGGTGTGCTCTTGGAGGCTTGTATGCAGAACACTTGTCGCATCGTTTTCGAAGTGCTTCCTGAAATAAGCATCATATAGTATCAAAGAAACAAAGAGCAACATGCTACCAAGATCTTCAAAAATTAAAAGTATTTTACTTGTATTTCCATTTTTCTCCAAAGAGAATAAATGAAATATTAGGCAGCAGAACTCCCATAATTTGCCAAACATTACTCCAACTCAAAATCAAATAGATGGGCATATCCTTAGTTCTCCACCCAAAAACCAAAACATACCCGACTAGAAAACCAAGCACTACCACTACAGAAAGAAAGAAAACAAAACTTTGAACAATTCTGTTTTTAATCAGAAGATCATTAGTTTATTACACCAACAAAGCTGCCTATTCTAACCAAGAAGGATTGCATGTGAAAGTTATTTTGGAAACTTTGTGTTTATTTAAATAAATCCTCATGTTACTATGAGGAGCCTTTCTTAAACTTTGTTCTTCATTTCATTTTCATTATAAATTTATTTCATGCTTTTTTAGCATAATTATTTTAATCGCTTATTAGTGCAGATTTATTTACATGTATTAGTTTAGTTTAGTTTGTTTTAAATGTATTTACATGCTTTCTTAGTGCAAGTTATTTTACATGCTTTAGTTTTATGTGTTTTAGTTTCGCTATGTTTTCTTGCTTTATCAGGGTTCTGTAACTCTGTTATTAGTTCAGTTTTCATGTGTTCTAGTCTGGCTATGATTTCTCACTTTGTCGGGTTTTGTTATTAGTTTAGTTTTTATGCATTCTAGTTTTGTTTATTATTTCCTGGGCTAAGGTAGTTTATTTGTGGCTATAGTTTAGTTCCTGCAGGTAGCTTTGTCTGGGTTTTGAAGTTAGGCCCTATTGCATGAGAGTTCTTTTAACAAGAGACACTTTTGTCTTTGAGGTCAAACAGGTTAACTAAGTCAAAGTTTGATAAAATTCTAAGATTTTCAAATAGAAATGAAAGCAAGACATAAAGATTATAGCAAATACTATAAAAAGAAATTGTTTTTGTTAAGTCTGTAACAACTTCTAAATCCACATCAATGTTGCATTAAGATGGTTGTAGATTTGACCTCAACAGTTCAAGTGCATCTTTTCTAGAATAGATAGAGTATCCTTTTTTGTAGGTGATGGCAAGAAAATACCTCATGTTGCTTTAATACGGATAAGCTCACAAAATACATACATTTGATTGTTAAAAATGTGCCTTCTAATGATGATTGATGAATGGGTGGCCAACCCAAATGATGAAGAAGATGATAATTGTTAAACAATTGAAGCTGGCAGGACAATTGAGGATGAAGGTGAAAGAATAGAATCAAGGAAGCGGAAAATAAATTAAGCACCAACAAAATGTTACTCCTAGAGCTCTTTGCAAATTTGCAATTATATATCTATATTATAAAGTATAAACATAGTTTTATAACTTATTCATCTTATGTGATGAAATAATGTAGGAGAAGGCGAAGATAATCAAGTGAATTTGTATGAGAAAGATGAAATGAGGGGGAAGATAACAATTTCTTGAAGGTTTAATGAATTTAGTTTACGCTTCTAAGCCGTGCGGCATGCCTAGCAGTTTTATGACTTCCATGGTTTGATATGTATTGTTTGTTACGAACTTTAAGCTTTTCTTTATTATTGTTGAGATGTACGCCCTGATTGCCTTAAGGCTTATGCCTTGTGGTAATTTTCATCAAAATCTTGGTTTTATAGGATAAGCCATGATGGTTGATGACAAAAAAAAAATGTCACGAGTCTTGTTGGATCGTAAGACTAAGACTGCATATAGGATGTTGAAAACCCCTACTATGATTTATGAAGCAATGAAGCATATAGTAGGAATGATGCCGTGTTTAAAAAGCGTGCCTGAGGCGCTAGGTGAGGTGAGGTGAGGCGAGGAAAAGAACGCCTAACGACCACCAAGGCCCCGACGAGTACACGAGGCAGCGATTCAGTAGGAGGCGACGCCTTTAGCGCCTCACGTACAATGACCAATTTCAGATTGGGCTTTAGATTTTGAGCTCTGGGCTTGATTTTAAACGCCGATTACATACATTGATGCCTATTAAATGCCGTCTCTTGACCTTCTAACGTCCATCTATTAAATCATGATCTCCTATCTCCTATTAAATCAACAATTGGAGCTTCTTTGCCCTCCTATCTCCTATCTCCTTTCTCGGTTTCTTTTCCCTCTTATCTCTCAAGTTGCAGGCTCCGTTCAAGTTGAAAGGAGTCCTTTCTCAATTTTCTCCATTGATGATGTTTTTTATTATGTCTTTTTGAGATACAATATGACAGACATATGTTTTATGTTTGAGATATGGTTATAAAATATTTACAAATATTTCTTTTTAAGCGCCTCGCGTACGTGAATCCCTTGCCTCAAAGCGCCTCAACAAATTGAGGCTCTCGGGTAGTAATCGTCTTGGAGCGCCTCGTGCCTTTTAAACACAGGAATGACGTCAAGCCAAAAGACTTCTAGCTCATAGTTCAATTGGACATGTAGGTTATATTTGTAAGGTTTCCCATGTGGACGAAATTCAATCCATCATCAAAGGCAAAATGTATATAGAAGCATGGCCTAAATGCAAATGTTGGAGTTGATCATATGCATACGAAATACATAAGAAGGTCAGAGTAACAATAAGGCAACTCCATCTCCAACATATATTTTCAAGTGATATAGCTACAATTGAAAACTTATACCAAGAGGAAGGTGCTATAGAAGGTAGACGTCAACCAAAAACAACATTTAAAGGAATTAACAAGACGTATTTGCAAAAGAGAAATTTACCAAAAAGAGTTTTGTTTGGCAGTTGTTGAATGGATTGATGCAGAATGATTAAGAGACTCTTATGATATAGTGCAAAATAAACCATGGTTGTTTGATAAGTGTTGAGAATCAAACTAGGGTGATGAATGGTTAAAGGAGACCCAAGATACAAAATCATTCAGAGGGTTTTGGAAGCATGCAAAAGGACAACGATCATGTCTACTTAGTCTCTCTATATTTGTTCTTAAATTGCACCATTTTAAAACTTATTTTTTCAGCTTCATTTAAAAGCATTTCCACTAGTTTGGGTAAAAGGCTTGTTATCATAGGCTAATGGCAGGATCTCTTTCTTACGACTGTCAAAACTTTTACCCACATCTGAATCATCGAGAGCCTAGTGATCTTATACAGCCCTCATCACGTTTTCCTTCCCATCACGTTGGCTAAGCCTTTTTCCACTTTCAGACAAACTTCAATACCGTTCATCGATTTTCCTCATAAAGTTTTCACTAAAGAAAGTTTTCTTAACATATTTGAGTATGTGCTTATTCATTGATCCAAGATTTACCATCCATATATCAAGATTCAGCTCCATTCACCGGATCACGCACTTAAACTTACAGTTCGAAAATCCTTACACAGTATACTTGTATTTTAAGGATATTCACCTTGTGAAACTTTTTATCATAATTAGCAAGTGATCTCCAATAACAGATGGCATTTCACCCAGATTGAAGTAGTTCCAAACTAATCTTTAATAACTTTCTGTCAGTCCTTAAGAACAAAAGAGAGAAATTCCAAACCCTAATTGATTCCATGTATCCATAACTGATTCCCTATGTTGAGCTACAGTTTTGATCACTTCATCATGACAATAAAAAAAACTACAGCTTTGACTTCACAGATCCAATCCAAATACCAATAATTTCATCAAACTCAATAACATCAACAACTGGAATAAGGAAATTGAGAAATACTTTAGTAACTCAATACTTTCAGACAACCATTCATCGATTTTCCTCATAAAAGCTTCACTTAAGAAACTTTTCTTAACATATTTTAGTATGTGCTTATTCATTGACCCAGGATTTACCATCCATATATCAAGATTCAGCTCCATTCACCGGATAACACAACTTACACTTCCAAAATCCTTGCACAGTATGCTATTCACCTTGTGATTTTTTATCATAATTAGCAAGTGATCTCCAATAACAGATGGCATTTCACCCAAATTGAACTAGTTCCAAACTAATCTTTAATAACTTTCTGTCAGTCCTTGAAAACAAAAGAAAGAAATTCAAAACCCTAATTGATTTCATAACTGATTCTCTATGTTGAGCTACCATTTTGATCACTTCATCATGACAATAAAAAAAAACTACAACTTTGACTTCACAGGTCCAATCCAAATACCAATAAAGTCAATAATAACATGAAGAATTGGAATATTGGGAAATTGAGATTGAAAGTGGAAAGAATATCTTACAGCTTCCCTGGATTCATGATCCGAGCCATCATTGGTTTCAATATCAGGGAAATAGCCAGATGGCACAGCACCAGGATCAGTGAGAACACAGACCAAGAATGAGAAAAGGGCGAGCGATGCGAAGGAAGTGAAGACGAGAGCATTCAGGCAACCTGTTGAGCTTTGTAACCCTATCCAGTCATCGAGGAAGATGAAAAGGGTGCCGTAGTAGACCATCTCCATTAATATCAAAACTGCTAGTATAGGTAACGATACGAATCTTCGCCATTTCATCTCTTGATTTTGGGGGAAAAAAGATTGCAGAATGGGTTTGCTATAAATACAAACAGCTCAATCGGGTCAACTTTTTGCATTCAAGTTGGAATTACAAAAACTTCTTGTCCCCCCAATCAATATAAGGAGTTTATATAAAAATATTTGAGTAAATTACATATTTGGTTTATGTGGTTTGGTGGTTTTAACACTCTGGGTCTGTTTTAGAAATATTTATGGATTTGGAACATGTGGTTGACACTCTATAACTATTTGGATCCCTGGTTTCTAACGCCGTTAAAAAGCTCTGTTAAGAGGGTAATAGCTGGGGTATTTTGGTCATTTCATTTATGTTTCTATTTTCAACTAAAATCATAGGGACCAAAATTGTAATTTACTATATATCTATATTAATAATAAATAACATATTATTATTAATAATTAACAATATTATAATATATATATATATATACACACACATATATCTCGTGAATCAGACTTCATTCAGTGACCCTCACCGGCGCCGAAACCCTTTGTCGTCCTCATCTTCTCCCTTTGTGCCACCACTGCCTCGATACCCTCCGACCATTGACCCCTAGTTTTCTGACATCCTTTCCGGCGAGCATCTCCACAAATCTCTGTCATCACACCAATGAAGCCTCCACCCTCGTCATCCCACACAGAGATGCATGCCCTAATGGATTTGAGGTCGCCATCATCTCCTATCCAAATCGGAAACCATCGACGTGATCTCCTAGTTGCTCCGATGAAACCACCATTGCCCACCTCTCTCCCCATGGTTGCTCTAGTGAAACCCCTCCCCATACACTATCTCACCAGAGAACGTTCCCCTGCCTTTGCCCTTTTCTGCAAATCCATCTCCTTGCTGCTGCCTTTTTTTCTCATGGCTGTAACGGCGAAACAAAATCGATTTCTTGAGCTTAATTTACATATTCACATCTTCAAAAAGCATAGTTGTTCGAGTTCTCCGGCGGTGGTCGGAAGACGACAAGCATCACTTCAAGATATGATCAAATGTTGGTCCAGATCTGTTTCGGGTGGAGACAAAAAGGTGGGCGGTGGTTTCATGAAGATGAGAGGTGGTGGAGGCGGGCGGCGGTGGAGATAGGTTTGGATGTATGAATTGAGGAAGATGGTGGCAGCGGTAAGTAGTGATGGTGATGGTGGTGGCGGTAGCTGGTGGGTGGTGGTGGTGATGATGATGGTGGTGATCATCCCTGTTTGATAGAGATGAAGTATACCGGCGGTGAAGGTGAACGGCAATAGTGGTGGAGGAGAACGGTTGGAGTTGTATGTTAGGTCGGGAATCTGGATTTTTGATCTGGGTTTTCGAGGTGGGCGGTGGAGAGAGAGGTATGGAGGTTGCTCGACGATGGCAAGAAGACAGAGGCCGAAAGCAATGGGGTGGTCGGAGATGATGGGGGTGTCGGTGGTATAGGTGTACGGTGGACTGGTTAAAAAACCAAATCAAAAGGAAAGATAAAAATAATTGAAAATTAAAGAAATTACTAAAAAGACAAAAATACCCTTGTAGTTAATACATTTAACAGACTTTTTAACAGAGTTAAACCCCAGGGACCCAAAGCGTTATAAAATGCAAACCACGAGTACCAAATCCATAATTATTTTCAAAATAGACCTAAAGTGTTAAAAACACCAAACCACATGGAGCAAATATGTAATTAACTCAAAATATTTTTATAGTTCTTTTATTGAAGAGGAAACTTTATTTTTAGTCCCGAACGTTTATTAATTTCAACGGATATCGTCTATAAACTTTGAAAACTAAGATTTGGTTCTTAATGTCTGTCATTTCATAACAGTTTTGGTCCATCTGTTTGATAACCGTTGACTTTTTTCGTTAAGTTCAATTAATGAACCGCACTTTGTTTATTTTGTTTTTTTCTTTTTCATTTCTACTAAAGCCTAACAAATATATTATATTAATATTTTGTATTATATACACATACATACACACATATATGTATGTATATATATAAGTACAAAGTCACGGATGATCTTAGCAGAACATCACTTTTCCTCCCTTTTCACGTTAAATCCCTTTCACTACTACAGAGCACAACCATACTCCCCTTTTTCCTTGAATCCCCTTCACGATTGCATAGAACCATTACCCCTCCCCATTTTTCGTTGAATCCTCCCATCTCTCCCAATTCACTATCATTGATCTGTCTTAAGACAACTAAATTGGGGGGTTGGAGGGGGGGGGATCCAACTTTGTGTGGATATATTGTAAAATATAAACTAAATAACAAAACTTTTTGGTTGGTTTTCATTTTAAGTCTAAATAAAGTTATAAGGTTGTCTCTATGAAATAATATATGTATAGAGTGGAAAGTTTTTGTTTGCAAAGATTTTTTATAGATGAATAAGCATGTTTTTAATTAAGAAGAATAAATTTGAATTTTTTTTTTGGCTTTTTATATAAAGTTTATCTCTAGATGCTTACCGAATAAATCATTTTATATATCATTAAGCAAGTACCAAAAATTTACGTATAACTAACCGAATAAGCCGTAAGTCTTATTAAGCAATTAAGCGTTGAACATATAGACCCTTAACTATGCATCTAAAATTTGAAGGCTATTTCATCTTATTGTTTTGTCCTTCTCCATTACTCTTGTTCTCACTAAAACTCATGTAACACCTCCTTTTAAGAAATATAACTAGATAACATGGTAACTAGTTCTAAACACAATTTGATAAAGGTAAACTTGCATCAGCGGAAGTTAGTTAAACAAAAACATTCATTTAGAGCCAAACTTGTGAAAACATTAAGTTAAATCAAACATAAAACCATGTGTTTTTAAGAGAAACTGTTCTAAAGCATATTTGAAATGATCTTTGACAAATGCAACCATCATTCTCTACATTCCCCCTTCTACTGAACTGTTGGACCGCCGGAGCCTCACACGGTATCCTTTTCCTTTCCCTTTTGGGAAGTACCTGCCACTAAATGAGAAAACAACAACGGGGTAAGCATAAAGCTTAGTGAGCACACACCTAAACCACTTACCATCATGCATACATGATCACAAGCACGCANTTACGGCTCTATACCATCAAGGAAGGATTTTATGACACTGGTACCAGGCCTCTGCCTTTCAAATCTTCCCTAGGGGTATTTCTACCACCATAGGTACTATCTGCCTTATCCCCGTAGGAACACACATACATGACACACATGCATCATAACCATATACACATAACAACAAATGGTTAGGTAAGATACTCACCTGATAATTGATCACAAGTAAGCTCTCTAACACGTATGGTTGTCACCTCGTATCACCTAACCATAAACACATGCATACACATATCAAGCATTGCCCAAAA